>JAGYXB010000745.1:600000-754690 GCA_022495005.1 Rhyacophila brunnea
ATCAAAAATACATTATAACGAGTTTCATAAGCAAAAACACAGCATCGATTGAAAATATACTGGTTTTTGCTTATACCATATACCAAATGATTCATCAACATTATTTAAAATTTATTAAGAAAAGTTGAAACAACGTTAATGTCTCATTATCTCAAAATGTGACTTCGGCAAATAGCTGCCTTTTTGTTTATGGGGGCAGTATAGTGTCTCCCTCAGTAGCGAAGGGTGGAGGTAGGCTGAAGATCCGCCATAAATAGTGCATATTAAACTTTGTTAGTCATACGTATTTGTTTTTATTGAACTAAGCTACAATACATGCAAATGGTATTGGTTAGTTTTTAAAAATCAGTTAAACCCTACCTAAAATAAACCAAAATAGTTTTTGTATACTTTGTGCGATGCGACAAAATTGTGCAAACTTTTTCATTCATACTTTTTGTTTTCGTTGGATTAAGAATTATTTATATGACACATATTGATGGTTTATTTTTTAAATCCATTAAGCCCTGCCTAAACCAAACTATAATAGATAAAAAAATATTATTATATCTATAAAATATTTAAAGTTATGTATAATTTAATTGCTGTAACGATAATTATATTTATTATGGCTTGGTTTTGCGGGGTTTAATTGAATTTTAAAAGCTAACCGACACCATTTGTAACGCGCCAGCTACACGGTAGTGACTTGCCTGCGCGGTTTTGTCTGTGCAAAAAAACGGAACGCTCTCGCATGGCCACACGGCACAAGAAAACTGCGCAAACCTCATTGCGTTACAACCGAAGGCCAATTCTTGAATGAAGCAGTATTGCCGGTTGCACAACCTTAGCGCAAACCTACTACAATGAAGTATATTAAATGTCAACCAGTGGTATCGGGTACAGTATGCAATTTAGTATACACGCTTTGCCGGTAGAGGCGCTAGTAACTATCCGTTTGACTTTGACATATTATTAAACGTCAAAAATTTGTACGTAGTGTGCAGGCTGTTATTCTATTTTTTCTATTACCGCTGAAAGTATTATTTTGAGTTTAAATTCTCACTTAAATATTTATTGTGATTTTGTAATACAGAAACACACATGTTTGTTTGCAAAATACAACGGAAATTCCGTGTTGTAATATTATTATATTGTAGACGTAACTAGCCTGTTTAAAGATTAATTGGCTACGTACTTCAACAATGAATGATTTAGTCATGCAACGTTAACAGTAAGTACTGATTAAATATGAAGTCATTACCAAAATGGATACAAATGTTATTTAATTTCTATGACATTCACAAACGATCCGTTTTGGCATGTTTACTTTCTATCTTACTCTAACGCATGGACATGAGGTATACGCATGCTGAATGCTTTCTCACTCGCACGTATTGATGTCGTTCGAAGCTCTACACACTCAATATCTCCTATAAAACTAAAAATTTTACATGCTTCAGTTAAGCGGTGTTTTTTACTGCTTCGTTCGTGAATTGCCCTTCAGAAGTCGTCGTCTTGAAAACACTGTTTTTTGGAATCGCAGCAATGTCATCAAGTGACGATTTGTTTTTGTGACAAGCGTTTTTCTATTGTTTATTGGTTAATAAAAGAGAAATAAATCCTCCAGATCCAAGTGGACCAAACAATGGCTATTGAGAAGAAACATACACTCGCATATAAATCAGCATTTTTTGCTTAAATATAATATCGTCTCTGTTCTGGCAGAACACACTAACTGGAGAATACTAGTTTTGAGTAATTTGACTTTGAAGTTGTTAAAAAGTTTGAAATAATGGTATATCATGTGAGTTTATTAAGTAATCGTAAAAAGGATGACTTTAAATTAATAAAGACTGTTTATTTATTAAAAAGATGTCCAGACGGTAAAGTTTGAAATAAGAAACATTTTGGTACTAACTCAATATGTCATTTTTTAAATTAGTGTCTTTTACGATATATACTAGTGGCGAAGGGTGGAGATACGCTGTTAAGATCCGCCATAAATGGTGCATACTAAACTCTGTCAGTCATACCTACGTATTTTTTTTTTCATTGATATAAGACTACAATTTACAGATAGTGTTGGTTAGTTTTTAAAATTAAATTAAACCCTGCGAAAACCAAGCCATAATAGATAATAGTCAAAAAAACTAGTCTATCTATAAAATATCTAAAATTATGCAATTAAATCATACATGAATATGAATATTTTAGAGATATAATAAATTTTTTTATGTATTGTGATTTTATTTAGCCAGAGTTTATTGAATTTAAAAAACGTACCAACAATAATATGACGTGTAATATTATGTATGCTTAATTCAACAAAACAAATAAGTATGAATGAAAAAAGACCGTAACCTTCGACGAACTGAGCGGGGCTTGTAAAACTCGGTTTGCGCAGTTAAAATTTCAAGCAAGTTGAATTTAACGCAGGCAGCACTTTTTGGTTTGCGCGGTGTACAGTTTTGCCGTTCATACGCACGGATTTGACTGTGCAAACCGGTTTGCGCAGGCAACACCGTAGTGAAGCATGAGCGTGTGGCCGGACTTTAAACTGTAATCTTATTTCAATGAAAAAAATACGTATGAGTGACAAAGTTTAGTGTGCACTATTTATGGCGGATCTTAGCAGCTTACCTCCACCCTTCGCCCCTGGTCAGTCTCCCTGATATATCTTATTGAATATTTTTAACACTAGATATACCTACTACCCTTGGTAAAGTTGGATAGTTGGCTTTTGTATTTAAAATTAAAGTATTAAGGATACTTTATTAAAATTTCTAACCGGTGTCACGATCTCTTCAAATTTCTCTTATTATAACGTGCTCGCACTTGCTAATAATAAAAGATTTCTTTTGTTTAACGAATAATTCAGAAGATTTAAGCACTTATGTATATTCAATAAAGAATATTACATTCTTAAATCTTGTCAATTATTCGTTGAATAAAAAAATACTTAATTTTCAGGGTACTCAGAAATAATAGGAACTGAAATAGGGTGTGGAGTAACAGACAACTGATCTCGAGTGTGGAAAAATATGGCATAAACTCAAACACGTGTCAAGAATACGCTTGTTCTTCGTTCTGACAACTGGTCTCGGCTTGAAGACTGGCGCTCATTCAATATTCGTGTATTTGAAGGTTGCAACAGCCACTTATGCATGTCTATAATGTGTGGTGAATTTTCGTAGGACATTCAAAACCCTGCGTCAAAATATAGTGTATTGGGGTATAGCTTATCGGAATTCTATTTATTAATCTGTTCTTCATAGATATATGTACTCTTTATTTCCCATACGAACATATGATAAGAATTCAAATCAAAACTGTCGGCAATGTTGCAACTCTCTTTCGCGCACACAGGCCGGTACGGTGACATCACACGGCTAATCGAAACGAATAAAAAACAGAACCTGCACATTCTATGAAGCAACATTTTGCTATTCTACCTGTGGCCGTTGTTGAGTGAAATTTATTACGTGCGACAAGCAGATGTATTTTTTATACAAAAATGTCGCATCGACACTATGTGCGATAAGTACATTGAGTTACATGTTTTTGTGAATGACAACAACAAAATCGCATCGACAAATTCGACATTTTGCAGTCGAGTATAAATGTGCGACTGGGCTAAGATTCGAATTAGACATTGTTTATGTCTTCCAGCAAAAAAATCAGTCGTGAATATTAGATTTTTTTTAACTCACCCGACCAAAAATTTCCGACAAAGTCAAGAGTTTTACTTTGCAAGTCGAACAAAATTTATTTCTTTATCTCTGTAATGCAATATTTTCTTGAATTATCGAGATTCTCATTGAGGATTTCTCGAGAAACGAGAATCAACTTTTTTCGAGATTTTCCGATCGCAAATCCGATCGAAGCTCTTTGGTTGAATAGTCACATCTCGGTTGATAATAAAAAAATACAACTTTAATAAAAAATGTCCTTGGTGTATATTTGATAATAATATTGTATGCTTCCGTAGCAATATCAGGTGAAATTTATGTTTGGATAGAAAACATAACTTATATTATTTCATGCTGTTTGAATATTCTACTGATATGACAATATTGTGAAACATAATATAACGCCTACAGTATGAACAGTAAGCACACAAAATTTTGTTCTCATGAATTTAATTATTCCAATATTATTATTATAAATATCTAGTAGGTACTAATAATATATTATGTTTGCTTTATATTAAATTGAAAATATAATAACTAATTACTTGATTGGACGCAGATAAACCATTATATTTATAGCTAATGAAAAGAATAACAATATTAAACCTACACATTGATATCGATCAATGAGTTATATAACTGCTTGAGGCTTTCACGGTTGTCTATTATAGTATTAGATTTTTGGGTTTCCACCGTGTGTCCTTCTTTCCTCGACGTTTCGGGCTCGTTGCAGAGGCCATTATCAACAGACGATATGAAACGTCGAGGAAAGAAGGAAGAAGGACAGACGGTGGAAACCAAAAAATCTACTACGATATATAACTGCTCTTAAAACATTACGCCTGTTATCGAGAGGGATGGTTTTTAATCCTGTGCATCTATTCTAATACACAAGACTGCTTTCGGCCTCTATGGCAGCTATCTAGGATAGGTTTATATCGAAGTATTAGCATTCATTGTAACAATTACAATAATACAATCTGGTACACAGGTGAAGATGCGATGAAAATATATTTTATTTTAATTTGGGGGCGGTCCGGTACCCTAAATATTAAATTAAATTTATTTATTTTTAACATATTGTGGACATTACAAATTATAAGTTTAAGACGTTCACAACATGACATTTAGAAACAAAGATATATAAAACAGTATTACATAAAAAAGAGATAGATCGGTAGATAAATTAGATAGGTGCAAGGAAGTACACCGGATGAGTTAAGCAGACCCTATTTTAAGAATTTCTAAAACAACGTCCACCTATACTCATCCTCACGTAGGTGGAATATATAAACACCCGAAGAAATTTCGTTGAACATAGTTATCGCCCTCCCAATTGGCATTACCAGTGGCAGGTTGGTTCTGCACCTTGGGAGAATAAACAACTGATGGTCTCTATTTCTAAGATAGTTATCAGGGACACACAGGTCAACACTGCTCAGAATGGCAGAGTTCTCATTATTTATACCTCGTATAAGTCGAAATATGTGGCCTCTAAAGATTCCTGAACGGTATTAATAGAGAAATGTAAAAATTGGTGTCATCGATCTAATTTTCAAGATAATGGAACGTAAATATTGCATGTTGCGAGTTACGTGATATATTATAATAGCCCTGCAATAAGAAGGACTCCAAATTACACCATCGTACAAGAAAAAGATAAAGAGGTGCTGACTCCAGTTTGATCTATTTGATTTTCTAGTCGTGTTGTCATTCTTTTTTTTTTATCCAATTCTAGTTTCTTTTCTAGAAGAAATTTCTTCGACATCTTTATTTTAATGTATGTAATAATTTTCCTTTTGACAGTTTCTCAAACGAGTATTTTCCGACTAACTTTCTTCAAGGCATGCTGACCTTTCATTCTCTTGAAGTTCGTAGGTCACTTCTGCTCTTAAAGCATTTTTCCATGCTCTCACGTGGTATAGTTTCCAATCTCGATATTCTGTAAAATTAAAATTTTTATGCACCCGTCAATTACATGCTATTTTGGATGAAAGCTGTTTCCTCATGTCAGGCTCACCAATCACCAATGGCGAAGGCTATGCGGCTAGTCAATGCACTCCCTAGAGTACTCCATAATCTTCTATTCGATTGTTTAATTTGTATTTTCCTTGAATTATTGTTGTTTTCTTATTTTATTTGTTTTGCTATGAAATTATTTTTTGCTTTGGTTTTTTCTTTAGAAAGTTGATTTATCTGTACGTTTTACAATGTTTTTATTATCTCGTATTATTGTTTGTCCGGTGGTTGTTTGTCCAGTACAAACCTTGCAATTGATTTTTAACTAACTTCCCGACTAGCTAGACATTTTAAAGTTTTAGAATATATCAGAACACGATGCCAATGCATTCTTTTAATACTTTTAGCCATCTTTAAGTGGAATTGAATTCATGTTCAGTTAATTCTGTTTTGTATGAAAAGTTATTTCGGAAGAAATCCGTAATCCAATCCAATATTATTGGTTGCTAAGTGGGTGGTCCTAGCAACTAAATTATTAATAATATATACGTGCGTTACTATGGAAATCAAAATGACATTTCAGTATTCTATATTTGTTTGTTTTTTATTTACTTCATATCAAGTATAAGTTTGAGCATATTGAGCATAGTTCAACAGAAAATTTAAAAACGTTGTATATTAAAAGTTCTTTTTATCTTGTAATTATTATTCTAAATGTCATGTCGTGAACGTCTTGAATTAATAATTTGTTATGTGCTCAATGTGTCTTTTTTAAATAAATAAATAGTTTCCTCTACTATTTGCACTCACCTCATGATTTTAATTAAATATCGTATTAATCTGTTGGCAACACCGCGAAACAAGTTTGCGGGGAATTCCCGAAGAAGGAAACTTTTAGATTCATACCACGTTCATATTCAAAACTTACGGGGAAAGTTGAGATTAGTTGCATAAACTAGGATTTATTCAATAATGTACCTCCCAGGATGAAAATAATAATATTACGAGTATCATCAACCATGTTCGGATTATTCTCACATTGCATCATATGAGTGCATAATAAGTATGAGGATTATCCAGATTCTCAAAATATAAAAATATTTTTAATGACATTATAATTAACGATGTTTGAGAAAATAACTTAGTTTTTATGATACAAACATAATATCGATTGCAGAAAGAAAAAAAAATCGTACTATAATTATAATATTTGTACTATAATTTTGGTCCGCGTACTATGTACGATATAAAACAGGTACCTACACTACGCCCAAAATACTTTAATTTTGAATATCGGAAAAAATATGTAAAAAGTACTATAATTTCGCAATATAAGAAGATTAGGAGAACTTGGAAAAAAAAATGCTCGAAAAACGTAAATAAATCCCTTGACTTTGGCTTAAAATGAAATTTCTTGAATTCTTCGGTAAGCATTTTTGGTCGGAAGAGGTACCTAAATAAAAAGTGGTCTCGGAGTTTCTTAAATTCTCCGTTATTTTTTTCTGTGAAACAAAAAACTATACATTTTCAACAGATGACAACGCGTACTATATTTTTTCCCCAAATACTATAGTTTTGGAGGCTCTGTACTATAATTCCATTTTGAAAAGATGGCAACACTGATCGTAACCCTATTTTTTTTTTTAAATATGTTTTATTGGATAATAACGTTGGAAACAACTAAATACACGTTGTTTCCCAAGGATATAAGCTGCAAATGCTGATTTATTATCTAGATTTAGCTAGCAATTAAAAAAAAGGAATTGAAGTGAGGAAAATTACTTAACCGTAATTTTTGTCAGTTTCTCTTTAATTAAATCAATAATTAATATCAGACTAAGATTATAAAAACCGAATTATTAATTATTGTCATGCATTTCACGGTTATGTCTATTTTGTATTTGTGTATTGTGAAAACCATAACAAAAACGTTCTTGTGCCTCCTGTAAAATTTAATTTGTGTGGATTAAGTCCTTTTTCCTTTCGAAGGTCGATAGTACTTTGGAATAGTCTCAGTAGCATTCTTCTTATTTTTTCATATCTGGTCCTTATATGAAGCATATGGGCATTAAAATGACCACGTGGTGCTCATCTACCGGGATGCGCTAAGCGGGGGTGTTCAGATTCAGGAGAATTCAGGAGATTCAGGAGGCGGCACTTGCCACACGACGGTAAAAAGAAGAAAAATACAGAAAGTATTATTTCAAAGGGTATTCATATGTATTCATTTACATCGTGTCTGTAAAATATAATTATTTATAAGTACAATAAAGAACACTAGAAAATAGGAGTCATAAAGTTGCGATATTCCTAGCAAAACAATTCGTCTAATTAGTATATATAGTTATAATTTTGTATTTCCTTAAGCCATCGATGATTTTTTCAAAGGCCGGAAATCTGACAGGTAAGCTATCGTACATGAGAGCCACTATTTTTTTTTCGACCATGTCCGATCCTAATAGGATCATATGGGCCTCCACAGGGTAGAGGTTTGTATTAACAGATTTTGTTTTTTACGAGAAATGGATGTCAGCCATTTGCTCAACCTATTAGGTCCATACCCTGACTCACACACAAATTGAAAAACAATATGTGTACTTGCCAGACCCAGGATTTGAACCTGAGACCCACGGCGTGATAGTCCGACGCTTAAGCCGCGCGGCCACCGTGGATGTCACTATACCTAATATAAAACCACTGGAAAGCATCTATACCTAATATAAAACTCTATGCTTACACTAAAAAACGAAAGCGTTACAACGAATATTATTTATCCCAGTATGAAAAAAACGTGATGACTTTAAATTTAGTATCAAAAAATTATGATTTAAGAAACCATAATAATATTCGTGTCCCGAAACTTGTACGCATGCAGTTCGCCGTAATACACGTCTTCACCGTGTATATATGGCATATGGGTGTAAATATATGGCCGTATATTAAAGACAGTCGAACCACTTTGGGTCGTATAGTATCATTGACATAAAATTCATGCCTAAATAAAACACGGTTCTTGTTGGTTTACACTTTACAGGAAGCCAGCAGCAAACAAATTTTGAAAATAGCCGATACCTATATTGCATTATTTTTTATTAAGTTAGGGTAGGTTTTCATTCTTGAATTCATGAATTTTGCAAAATCAGCTATGAAAATTGAATTAATGTTCATATTGAACATCTTCCTGAACTCTTTCCTGCTCACGGCGAACGCTGAAAGCTCACGGCGAACTGTGCCACGGTGAAAAGTTTTACGTACAATTTACGTGTAACCAATAATATTATATAATGCATTTGACGTCGTAAGTTTCAGTCAATGCAGAGGATTTTGGTTCATTCTGCGACTAATATAATATGTATAGCTTTAATGATCATACAATGTGCACTGTTTGGGAAGCGTTTCCTTGGTAACTTGAAAACGTCCATAATCACCCACGTACGAGATTTCCTCTGCTAAGTTTGCTTGCCTGAGCACGAGTGAGCCGCATTCTCTTAGATAATTCCGAAACAAGGTAACTCATCTAATTTCTCGTCACAAATGCCAAAATCCAGGTCACAGAACAGATACATAAGATTGAAATGTGTAATAGTGGTAAAAGTGAGGAATAGTTAGAATGTGAGTAAAAGAGATTAAAGAAATTGAAAGTTAAGAGTAGAGCATGATTAAGAAGTAAAAAGTAAAGAATAAAATATGATGATTTAATAGTTCAGGGCATGTGATCGCGCTGACAAATGGATGTGACTATCAGTGAACTTGTATGTATGGAATTTAATAAAAAAAGGGATTTAAGCTTAGACTATAGATACTTCTAGACGCCACCCATTGCATTGCTAAATGAAGCTGCGTGCCGTGTGTTTGGTTTATGGGCGAGCGAACGCATTCGTACACAAATGTTTGAGACAATAGACCATTTCGTTAGTGCTCGCCCAAAATGATCGCACTAGACGCTCAGAATTAAAATATAATTTTCTATTTTTTTACGTTATATAGTATTTTTAAGCGGTCAAAATGCAACCATTAGGTAAAAATATCCATAATTTAAGTTATTTTAAAGCAACACGGTCACTTAATATTAAAATATATAATAATATTCAAATAAATTATCACGAACATGTATCAACTTACCTATGAAACGTAATACCATCTTCTTGCTTATCAGTATGGCTACCACATTTTAATACAACACACAGAACCATCTTTTCTACTTAATTAACTAAAAATATTTACCACTGACTGTATATTTAACACAAAAAATAGCAATTTTAGCAACACGGTTATCGACGCTTAGTTAAGCAATAAGGTAAGATTTGCCAGCTAGACCGTAGCAAACCATCTCCCACATCTGTAAACCTTTTATATTTCTCTAGCGCGTGTCGCAGAGATTATAAGGGTGCCGAATACTATCTCACTCGCACTTATGCATCTTTTTTATTCAGGCCTTGGATTTAAGTATAGACTAAGAAAAATGTCTATAAACAAGACTTGTAAGTGTATGATAAAATTGATTAATGATTAGGGCGCCAAGTGTTTCCTATACAAGTACATGATGGTATATTGTAGAATTGAAGAAAACACTGTAATTTAGAGGTAACAATTGTTTATTATGAGCTAGAAAACATTGAATTTATTTAAACAAGTAAGAATATAGAGACATGAAATTAAGAGGACTCGTGATATTTGCTATGCGAACATATACAATTTTACAAGATCATTATAATACAAAAATAGGGGTACTCATCTGCTGTTCATTTGAAGTTGTAGACGCACACTGCAGAGCTCCTTTCAGATCAAACGCCAGGGTAAAAGTGATAGAAATCGATAGAGGTCCATCCCTCATTGCCGCCAAAGTACAAAGTAGTGTCTCGTCCTGCAGTAGGGTGGGGGTTGGTGTCAAAGACACAACCAATCTTGCATCTTCTTCTCTTGGTCAGCATTTACCTACTTTGAATTTAGGTATAGGTAGGTATCCACAACGTGACAAATGCTATCACCATCGACCAAAAATGTGAAGCCGGGTACTTTATGACGGTCAGGCGATAAAATCCAAATAACTATCCTCAAATATTGAATACTCGTTACATTGACTTGACAAACTATAATGAATATTAATTTGATACAAGTATAGACGTTCCCATTGAAAATAACATACTCTTTTAGATGGTACTTCAGTGAAACGGCAAATGATCTTCAACTATAGGTGCGACGAAATTTCGGACTGGCTGGCAATCGGAGAGCGAACGTCAAGCTGTGAACACGTCAATTTGTTTTGTGTTGGCGACGGAGGAATTAATTCTTAAATCGTGTAAAGATGACAAAAAAACGTTACCCATTTACTTGAAAAAGAAAACATGTCAATGAATATATTATTATTATTAGTAATAGAACAATAAATATAACATTAAATGGACGCATGTTGACTTTTTATGACAAATTATGTTTTGTTCTGCACGCGTCATTTGCAAAATCTTCGCGTCGCGTAGTCACGATCGTTTTAGACCGTGCCCCAGCTGAAGTATAGCCTTAACATGTGTTTAAGTTTAGATATTCAATATTTTTCCACACTCGAGTTCTGTAGCCTATTATACCACACCCAGTGAGTAAGGTAAGACAGTTTCCATTTTTGTTTTCTCTCAATAGTTAAAGTCCAAACACTTTGATTGACTTGCCGATAGGTTACGGGCTGGTTCCGGGAAGGTTGATATTCTCCGCTGGATACGGTTTTGTGTGAAAAGGAAGGGCATTGCTGAGCGAGACGCTTTACATGTTGCACAATTTGACTCGGTATGTTAACGCTGTCACTCGGGCTTTAATTCTCGACCTGTCGATACTCACATTAATTAATTTAATTAAACTGTACCACGCTAAAATAATTATTTACCTTCTTCAATAAACCTCGTTCTCCATTAGAGTTTTTTTTTTAATAATTATTGGAAACCGCCTAACTCTAGCCTCCTGAATAAGGCACTCTAACGGCTATAGGATGGAATGAGTCAATCAATAGTTTAAGTCTCAATTTCAATACTATTACAGTTTGTAAGTTTTATGAAACTCAATAAACGGCATGAAAATACTGTTTTGTAAAAAAAATAAACAGTTTTTGACGATATACAAAAGTCTTGAGAGATTTTACAGTCTGATTTTAATTTAAATTAAGTTTTTATTGTTATTTTGCTGTGCCGTCCGCCTAAAGCCTGTTGCAGACTGATACACAAAGTATACAATATTGTCTATCAACATTTTCCGTACTTGCATAAAAAAATATTGAAACTTAACGCACGAGATCACGCGTAGCTTATTCTGATTGGAGAATTAAAAAACCGCAAACATATCTACACACGATTGATAGTTTTTCATTGCATTTTCTTATTATGCTCCATCCGAGAAACGGAATGAATGGACAACAAAATGCTAAAAGAATAGGTAGACAGATATTATACAATGGAGAAATAAATTGATTCGTATTATTCATTATGGATGGAGTAGAATTTTAACTTTTTGCAGATGATTTGAATTTATATGCACCAATTCACAATGAGTTCGACTGTTGCATATTACATGTTTCTGCATTCTGTTCACTCGAAAGTTGATCAATAAAGAATAAATTAGAATTTATTACTGACAAATGTTTTTGTATTACTTTTCTAGGTCGAGAGCTCCGATTAAATATAATTATATTATGTTAAAAAGTTCATTAAAGCGTCAATCTGAGACGAAAGATCTTGGGATAATTTATCTTTTCACTCGCATGTAACTTCTACGGCTCTACGGTGCGAGTAAGCTTCTAGGATTCATCATGCAACAATCCAAACCATTCAAGAATTCAAATGTATTACGTACACTCTACGTCTCATTAATGCGTAGCATTCTTGAATATGGGTCGATTATCTGGTGTACTTATGAGGTCTCCTATAAGCTTATTTTAGAACGCGTCCAGAAGAAATTACTTCGATGTCTTTATTTAAAGACATTTAACTATTTTCCTTTCAATAATTCGTCAAATGATTATTTTCCGACTGCCTTTCTACAAGACATGCTTACTTCTCACTCTCTTGAATCTCGACGGTCGTCTCTTCTTCTCTTAAAACACTTTTGCTTGTTAGCGCGAGGGATTGTTTCCAATCCTGGTGTCCTAATAAATTTGAATTTACATGCGCCCACGTGGTCGCAGCATGATTTATTCGGGATCGGAACCGTCTCCTCGTGTCAAGCCTATCAGGCACCATTAGCGAGGGGTGCTAGATTAGTAAATGCGCTCCCTAAAGACATAGACATTTTCAATGATGTACTTTGCATTTTGTTTTCGAAACTTTATTTAACTGTATAAAATTGTATGTTTTAATTTATTTTTTTCTGTTATTATTATTATTATATTCTATATTCTCTTCTTCTCTTCTTGTGAGGGTAATATTTGTTATAATGTAATTCGCATGTTGTGTACGACTTGAATTTAGATTTGTTATGTCCACAATGTTTTGTATTCTTAAATAAATAAATAAATAAAATAAATAAATAAATTATTATACCCTTTATAGGTGCATGCTTCTCAACCGCGTCTCACCTCATATTGTTGAAAATTGTCAGAATCTTTTATTGCGATATCGAGAATCGAGATAAAAGTTTGCTACTTAACTGCACCACCAATGTAGTCTATAAGTTGTCCCTTTTCATCAATGGTTCAGTAGTTTTTAAGTTAGTAATATCATATTGCCAAATATTCAGGCCATGGTACTAAATTTCAAATTACGATAGTAGTGTTAGTCATTAATTATCTTCGAATGCAGTGCGGTAACCTATTTACATAAAAAATGAAGATTTTAGATTGCATATTTCGTTCAAATTAATTTATTTCAATATGCAATACAAACACTTACACCATTGGACATACATAATTTTGAAAAACACTTTCTGAGAGAGATTCAGAATTTTTTTTTTTGAAAAAAGTAAGCCACCCCGACGGGTTTACGCCCCATCATCGCATTTACCAATATGCTACGGCGTGACATACTAATTGCGACAAATTTTAACTGTTGGTAAATTTTAATACCTACTCATCAGCGCTCTTCCAAATCAATAATTATAATATACTGTCTCAGAAAGTGTTTTTCAAAATGTTGTAAGTATGTTCAATAATTAGAATGATACATTCTTAAATCTTGTGAATTATTCGTTGTATAAAAGAAATAGTTAATTAACTATAACTTACATCATTATTGCATTCGAAGTATGAGGAATAGCTTGCATTGCCAGCAAAGTGTTTAGTTTCGTGTTACGCTTGTCTATAGTGGGTCTTGGTTATAACTGTGTATTATGGTTTGGTTTAGGCAGGGCTTAATTGAATTTTCAAAACTACCCAGCACCATCTGCAAATTATATTCTTAGCTCAATGAAAACAAATAACTATGCCACCGATAATATTTTATGAACAGTTTTTATACAATAATTCAATTATAATTTTAAACATTGTTTTAAGATTGCCTCTTGGTTAATGCGGGCAGATATTATATTAATGTCTGTAATAGGCTTAAAAGAAAAACGTATTATTAATGGATGGTCAAACTTATTTGTAATCAAATAAAATGAATGTTTCATTTAACTTTGACGTACAAATACCGAACGATAAAATTATTTTACCAACATAACTTCTTCATAAAAAGATTTCAATCTTATTGCCGAATTCCCTTCCACCAGTCAGTTTGTACAAAGCGTTTTTCTCTCGTAATTTTATCAATGTTGGCATGGTGCTTTTATTATTATTTTTTATTTAAGATTTTTTTATTTTTTGCGACTGGCGAGAAGAAAGCCGGCCGTGCGCCATGAGGGGTGAAACACGCGATTGATTCGCCGAGGTAAAAGTGAAAAGTTTACTGTGGAATTTATTCAATAGCGTATATTTTAAGATTTAAAATTCAAGTTTATTTCTTTAGACTGGAGTTCGGCAATTTTTTCCCCACAGAGGGCACTATCAAAAATTGCCAAGGACAATATTTTTAGACCGATTTAATGTTTAAATATTAAAAATAGGTAGAATTGTAAATAAAGATACTTCGGTAGTAATGATATTAAAATATTAAACATAAAAGATTATAGGTACATAGGTCTTGTCGACATGGCTCGTGGGGACAGCTCAATGAGTTATCCTGTATGTCGACTGCGCGCGAGCAGCGGCACGCGGCGATTACATGTGGACGGCTCGATGAGGTCACAGTGAAATATTTTACATAAGTGTTCTTTGAATCATCATGTTTAAGCTAATTATTATTTATATAGACATGTTTAAGCATCATTTTTTTCACCAATAGTCCCATTAAAATATGATGTATGTGTACATTTATGTATACAAATATTAAATAATTGAAGTAGGTTGTTTCAAAGAACTCCCTTCTAAGATATTTTAAATATGAGTTAGTATAGCATTCAGGTGACGACATGTAGGTACCTGGAAAGCGCGCGAGTTTTTACGCGCGAGTCAAAACGACCCACGTGGATAAGGCCATACACAGTGTTACTATCGTAATTAATAGTACATCGGTGTATTATTGTAATTAAAAATAATAGGTAGAATGGTAAATAAAGATATGTACCTACTTCTATCGAAATAATATCAAAATATTATACAGAACAAATTATAGGTAGACCTATGTCTTGTCCACATGGCGCGTGTCTCACCGCGATACGCCGCGACTGCATGTGGACAGCTCAGTGAGGTCACTTGTACACGTGGACGGCTCGATGAGGTAACATGCACCTGGAATGCGCGCGAGTTTTTTACGCACAAGTCAAAACGCGCCACGGGGACTTGGCCATACACGGTGTTACCATCGTAATTGTAATTTTAATCGAATGACCACAGAAGACTCAGTTTGATTTTATTTAAAATTGGCGCGTTTTTAACAAGATGTGCTTTCTCCCTGCTAAAGAGTTAAAATTAGCGCTTGGATTCCAGGGAGTAGAGGAAGAAAAGTCAGTCTCCATTCGCCTGTATTTACAAGTGGGTGATCCAAAAATGAAACTTGTTTTTTTTTTGGGCAAAGAATGCATGTTATGATCTCGGTCAGTAATTTAACACAATCAAATCCATAACCTATATCTTCATCATCATCATCAGCCGTGGTCGATCCACTGCTGGATGAAAGCCTCCCCTAGCTTTCTCCACTCTTCTCGGTTCCTAGTTATTTGCTGCCACGTACATCCACCGAACTTTATGAGCTCGTCTAATCAGCGGGTTTTAATATAATTACTAGATAAATGTTCTTTTACGTAAATTAGTATCAAAATAAATCTGTGTTTGAAAATCAAGTGCCCATTGCCAATTACTTACCCCTCAAATCGTGATTATGTCCAGTTTTTTACCATCCCCCGTAAAGTATCATAAGCCTTAGTATCATATTCTGTCAAAATCAAGTGCGAAGGGTGGATGTAGGCTGTTAAGGTCCGATATTTTTCAGTCAAATATATTGGTTTTCATTCAACTAACACTACAATAATGTGTAAGCTGTAGATAGTGTTTTCTAAATTCAAATAAACCCTACCTAATCCCTAGCCATGGCAGGGTATAGCCAAAAATATTGGTTAATCTATAAAATATTAAAAATTATATCATTAAACCATAAATGATTTTAGATATTATTCTATAGATAGAAGAATATTTTTATTGATTGTGGTTTCAGGCGTCATTGGTTTCAGGGCTTAATAATTAATTAAAAAAAACTTACCAACACCATCTGTAATATGTATTCTTAATTATTTCAACGAAAACAAATAAGTATGACTGAAAAACCGTACAGTATTTTTGTTGGATCGCCCATTTCATACCTAAACTACTAATGTTTAGTTTAGACAGGGTTTAATTAAATTTAAAAACTAACCAGCACCATCGGCAAATTGTATTATTATTATTAGTTAAATGAAAACAAATAAAGTTGATTGACAAAGTTTAGTATGCACTATTTATGTCAGATCTCTACAGCCTACCTCCAGCCTTCGCCACTGAGTACTACCATCGTAATTCACAATTCAGTGCCACGGATTGAATATAGTCGACCCTGGTATTTAATCGTGATGGCTGCATTAGAAAGATTAAACCTAAGTTAAATCAAGTGTACGCAGAGATTTCAACCCCGTAACAACAAAGAAATTCGTAGAGTTATCTACTTATCGGTGACGTCACATGAATACAAGAGTGGGGTGATGAAAATACTGCCTGACAAGTATGGAAGAGTACCTATTAATCAAGACTACCCCACGATCATATCAAAAGTGCCAAGTAACGCTACACACAATATGTGATCGATGATGCGTTCGTATTTCATTAAACAAAAGATAGAATGAACACTTTACGTACTGCGGATGTGAAGTACGTAAAGTTAGCACTCTATCCGCATCTAAAGCTATAATCACATTATCATAACGTCACGTGAACTCATATTATGCTAGAGCGAGATAAATCATAATATTCATTAATGAAAACTGATAACAACTGTCATTTATAGCTCCTTCTAAACCATCTGAATCAAAGATATGTGAGATCACGTGATTCAAAAATGTGTTAATTTACAAGGAAAAAACGTTGTATCACGCGTGAGGTGATCTTCGTTTGACTCTGATACATTTAAATCCACCTGTCCTGCGCATCTATTCTATACACACGACTGCTTTCGGCCGTTATCTAGGGTAGGAAAGTATCCAAGTATTAGCACTGTGTAACGAGTGCTAAGTTTTAACAGCACCTCTCTTGGCCGTGATAAATTTTAGAGTGAGATAGACAGTTTTGACAGTTCAGACGGCTAACTTAATGTAATTGTTACAATTAATAAGTGTTGATATTTAGATACTTTCTTACTCTATTTAGCTGCCATAAAGGCCGAAAGCAGTCTTGTGTATAGAATAGATGCGCTGATCCGCATTTCCCTATGATTCACGACGGGTAAAATATCGAGAGCGTCGACAGCTTCAAATACCCAAGGGTACACATCACGGAAGACGGCATTTTGCAGAAAGAGCTCGCTATCTGAATGGGAATGGCTGGAGCAAAATTTAACTCGATGCGGAGTGTCTGATACTCACGCTTGCATTCGGACGAAACTGCTTTACGGCAGCTAATCGAGGCACCTTACGAAGGAAAAATAAACTGAACTTCGAGAATAGATGTCTGCGACGGAAACTGGGTGCGCGGGTATTATCTCATATATAGTGTATATGGTGGAGCTTACTGGATGCTGATATAATCTGGAATTATGCAAGAAGACTGATTTGGCAAGAAATTATGCAAGAAGACTGGGTGGATATGGACGAGGAAGAAGAAGAAGACATTTAAAAATCAAATAAAACTACATTGCACACTTCTTGCCCGTGGCGCTAGCTTGCTTCGAGCTCTAGTGTGCTCATCTGACGTGATGGAGAAAAAGTTTGTAGTTCTAGCATAATAGGGAAGCGTTCGCCCTTTTCCATTCACCATCGCCTAGATAAGCTGGGTGTCTTTCTTTTTGGATGTATTCACTTACACTAAGATGAAGATCCTTTCTGACCGCACCTACGTTAAAGTTCCCACCACCACCCGTCATATATGCACAGCCGTAGATATGCACTGCCGCTTTTCATGACGCTTTAAATGTATGTGAAAGAAGTGATTTTAAGTGCTTTTTCCGTCCTGAGACGGAGCCGCACGGGACTGATGCTACAACCATGCATCGTAGTGCTTAAAGAAGAAAGTTAAGAAAGATTTTTTTGTTTGTTTTTTGGACTGGCTCTGCTGTCTGCTGACGTTAAGCGCTTTGTGAACCCGCATACTGAGTGTCACGAATTGAAATGGATGAGTCTACAGAAGAGTCGGGACTATCCCGCTCCCCAAACGACACTGCAAATTTCTCGAATGCCGCAAAGACGGCCTCGGTTGCTATCAGATCTCCATGACCAATTGGGCTCGTGTGAGGACGGACCCTGGCAAACAGCTCCGCTCGTTTGAGTTCCATAAGCGGGCAATCCCAGAGGATGTGTTCAACATCTTGGTGGTCATGCCCGCAGGTACAAACCGGCCCATCTACTATCAAGCCAAACTCGTGGAGTGGAGTGGAGGCCGGTGAGGAACTGGCTAATCCAGTGCGAAGGTTGGAGTCTTCTAGTTTGGTGCCTGCAGAATACGTCTGAAAAAAAGGAAAGTGTGCCGCCCCTTGGAGGAGGCGGTCCACCGTCTGATTCATGGAAAACCGCCACTACACTCAACAATTGTAATATTCGTATTCGTTCCTTGATTTTGAGCCCTTTATAATGTGCCACCCCTAAGCAATACTTGATCTGTCTGCCATCACTGCATAATTGGGTAAAATAAAATCGCCGGCACGACTGGTCAACCGTCAGAGAGTACAAACTGTAATAAAATCGCTTCATTTCGAAAAGAGTGACTCAATAAATTAAATCAACAATACACATAGCTCACTCGTCTTATTTGAACTGTGTTTTATTCACTCAATATGGGCTAACCCGAAACATCTCTATAACTCTCCTCAATAACTTACTTCCTTGCTTATCTCATAGTAAAATACGCACGTATGAACTTGGTTTACAAATCTACGGGCAGCTCAAATATCAGACCACATTATTTATAAGTATGGTGACCATAATATTTGGTCAAACAAAACAAATAGATGAACATGAAATAATTACAAGATAAAAAGAACTTTTTATATACCACGTTTTTAAATTTTCTGTTGTGACAATTTTATTCTATGTATTAATAAAAACTTTTTATTATACTTGATAGAAATACTGAATAAATATTATAGAATACAGAAATGTCATTTTGACACTTCATATTGATTTCCATAGTAACGCACGTATATATTAAAAATTTAGTTGCTAGAACCCCCTTAGCAACCAATAATAGTGAGTACTAAAATATTTTTTCCGAAACATACAAAACAGAATTAACTGAAAATGAATTCAATTCTGCTTAAAGATAGCCAAAAGTTAAACGAATGCATTGTCGTCGTGTTCTGATAATATATTCTAAAAGTTTCAAATGTCAAGCTAGTCGGGAAGTTAGTTAAAAATCTTGGACAAACATGAAAAAAATTGTACTATCACATTTGAATGGTCAAAGAAATCGCTTAGGGCTTGCGCAGACAGAGCGCGGTCAGGCGGTCTGCGTTCCGCGTTCGGAGTTCGGCGTTCTTTGTACTGTATGGACTTCATACTGTATGGGTACACAGCCGGCGGTCAGACCGCGCCGGTCAATTGGAACGCTAGAGTTCTGGAGTTCTATGCCCGGAATTACAAAGAACGCCGTACCTCCCGTCCAGTCCCGTCATAGGAATTTGAGCAGTCACACAACATAGAGCGAAACCACACGGGTACAGTGAGTACGCAACAGCGGTGCTTTCTCACTTCCACTCGCAGTCGGAATATAGCGGTCTCGTATTATGCAGCGCTTGTGTCAGTACAACGTTTGTAAACAAATGGAACGCTTATTGTTGACCGCCACCTGTCTGCTGTCCCTGAACGTTAGCGGTCAACGGTCGGTTGAACGCAGAACTCCGACCGCTCTCTGTCTGCGCAAGCCCTTATAATCAGTATCTTTAGAATTATCTTAAAATGTGTTAATCGTGCCCATTTTTTGAATAATAAAATGCCTAATTCTTGTCAAATTTGGGATCACAGAGATTATAAACTTATTTTATATATATTTATATTTTTTTTATCGTAAATATTTCACTATATAAGTTAACATTATTTTACTAATGGTTTTATAAATGCGTTTAAAAATTAATAAATCTAAAAAATCTTAACACCACTGCGCGTGGATGTACTGAAATATGACTATATTCTAAAACATTACATCGAGAGGTTTAAAAGAATACTATTTTATGTATAACGCCCATGGTGGCCGCGCGGCTTAGGCGTTGGACTATCACGCCGTGGGTCCCAGGTTCGAATCCTGGGTCTGGCAAGTACACATATTGTTTTTCAATTTGTGTCTGTCAGGGTATGGACCTAATAGGTTTAGCAAGTGGCTGTCATCCATTTCTTGTAAAAAACAAAAATCTGTTACTACAAACCTCTACTCTGTGGAGGCCCATTTTATGATCATATTGGGATCGGACAAGGTCGGAAAAAAATATGTAATAAAAATACTTTATGCAGTCATCAAATGTTTAAGATAAATATAAAGGATAATAAGGCTTCAAAATTATATAAATAGATTATCTACAACGTTTAAATAATGTCCAGGGTTATGCTCTGAAAATACCATAAAACCTCCATTTTGACCTACGTTGGCATGTGGGCCGTTAATAGTTTTGTTAAATGACCGCCTTGTTAAATATTTGAGTATGGTCACCATGTTTATAAGAGACTGGCTGTTCTTGGATTATCTGGAAAGTTTTCCTACAACTAAACCTCTTTGCTAAAGAAGTTTTCAAAAGTTTTTATATGATTCCGCCAGACATTTCCTTATCGAGAGTTTGCTCAATAACTATAAAAACGAACAGGGGCCACTCACCGCCTTTGACGTATATTATATGTACGTGTCGAAGATTTTGGGAAAATAGACTTTCGTGAAAGATACATAATGAAGTATTGTTTTGTTTGAGACCGTCAAGGTCATTTGATATCTTTTTTTTGTATTTGAGATAATAAAATGCGTCCATTTTTATACAGTCGAAGTCGGTTATTACGATCACGGACATAGCGAGATCTCGGATGTAATGAGGAAACATTCGTTGACATTTTAGTTTATGATTTTCTTCGTACATTTATTCACTTTTATAACGAGTTAGTTGTCGGATATACCGAGCAAAAATATCATCAATTTTTTTTTAAAAACTGTTTATGTGTCGATCGTTTAAAAACATTTTTGATTCTAAGCAATAACATCAGTAGATCGATGCCGCCGGGTCGGATTACGTTTATGATACTAGTTAATTGTCGAAGTACCTAATTGGTGTTTTCGCCGACAACATCGACAAAGTATCTACGTAGGTATATGGTTGAAATTTCATGTAAAAAATCCAAGCTAAAGTCGGTAGGTACCCACCAGTGTTCTTTACAATAAACAACTTCTTTTGCAGTTTTATGAATGTCATGCTTGTTTCGGGGAAAAAATCTAATTGTGTATTTTTGATTGAATTGTGACTTTTTGTGTTATGTGACCGCTCATTTAAAAATAACTACTATCTGATATAACGAGTAATGCTTATAACAAGCAAATTCAGTGGGTCCCATCTTCCTCGTAATAACCAAGTTCGACTGTCTATTATTAGAATTGGTAAAATAATGATGTCGTGTTGGACTTAAATCTGTATCCATCGAATTCTAAATATATTAGATAAATTGATAAAGCACATCAATTGGAATCCAATAGATGTGGGTTTAAGTCCAGCCCGAGAACAATATTTTTTCTAAGGCATAAAACCCACTTAACGGAGCGAGTGGTGCTCTCGGGCAAAATTTCACAAGTGGCGTGTAAATCATCGAAAGTACAACGTAATCAAATACGCCAGCGCACACTGGATTTGACGACGCATTATGCTTGCCTGCCCCATGAGTCATCGTTTTTTGGCTTCTCAGCGATACGAATTAACGAAAATACAACGAAGTCCATTCATTGAACACGGCAAGCAAAATCACGCTCCTCGAAGCGTCGTTGATAAGACGGGCGAGAAGCCATTATTTAAGAACAGTGAACTCTTTGTTTAGTTACTGCGTGTCCGATATTAATTACATGCCCCGAGAAATTTAATAATATTTTTATTGCTTTGTTATGAGAGACGCTGATAATAAAATTATTTTGTGCTCCTTGAGCTCCTTATTACATAGGTGAAGGGTAATGCGCGGGTGGGAGGGGGCCTACTCAGTAGTGAGCGCACCGAACGCTTTTTTGGTGGGCTTTATGCCTACGCTTATGTTTCTGACAACAAAACAAATGTCGGATAGTTTTTAAACACCCCTCGTGCATATAGATGCTACCGGGTCGGATTACGTTTATGACACTAGTTAAGTGTCTAAGTACCTACCGAAATGGTGTTTTCGCCGACAATATTAAACTGTCATTAAATCATGGTCTACTGATGACCCGTGATTGTTTAATGCCTGGATGACAATAATAATAAGGATGGTAGGTATGACATAATATTTTTGCAGGTTTAACTCATTTAGTGCTAACACCGCGACTGGCGCGTTTGGAGTAATTGGCCATTAGATATAATTAAAGTGTTATTTAAATGTGGTAATTTGTAGGTAATTACAAGATCGGCAGTGGATTGTGAAGGATGGGATTAGGATTATAATCGGCCCAACCAAGATATTATTTTCTAGAAAGCTTATTATAGACGTTGGATCTGCTGTTGTAGGTTGTGAAGATATAACGTCTATTAATTGTATGTAGAAGGTTGCTTCGTGTGTGTGATAAGTGATAACACTGATAACAGTGATAACACTGATAACTGATGATGATAGTGATAATATAATGTTCGGGGGCACAATTGAAATGAGACACGGAGTTGATATGGATTGTTTTATATTGTCATAAAAACATTTAAGATTTACACGGCACTAAAATAAGACTCACGTTGTTTTTATACTTTGTTACTGAAGGTTACATTATGATGATTTTGAATTTGATATCGAAACTTCATGCGGAGTTGCTCGCATGATTGACTGTACTGTTGGAGGCCGGATTTGCAACTGAATTGTTGACTCATTTCATTATTATTGTCTATGGTGGATCAATGACCATAGACAACAACTTGACATTTGTAGATTTAAAATATAAAACCGCTAATATAATATCTATGCTAGCAAATACAATCAAAACAACTGAGAATCGCTTTGCCAGACTAATAATGTCATCGTAGAATGATTTTCCTATTACTAGAAGAAGGTCTCGATCTGCACATTAAAAAGTTTTTCTTTAACATATATTCTTGAAATTAATTTTTAGATAAAAAATAGTGTACCAAAAATTCTTAAGCAGTGTACATATTTCACAATAACTATTGTGGCCGAATTTTCTCATGCGATATTTTAACGGTCGATCACACAATATTTTCTGAGCAGTTTTAATACCTATAGCAGTTTTCGCTTTCTTTGTGTTCGCATTTTTTAGTTCGCTGAAAAAGACCATTCAACACGGTCTTTCATTTTCAGAGGAATGCTCCCACGAAAAGTTTCGATTGTAAAGGCGCCGTGAAAACACTCAGGTTTTTTTTTGTGTACTGCCTCTGGAGTATAATGTTGTGCAATGTTTGTAGAAAGATTTTGAATACAGAATGCAACTTTACTATGGTATGTCTTGATATACAGGGGTTTATGTCAGAGGGTTGCTTCGTTTAATTAAAACTACGGATTCGAAGCAATAAAATATTAAAAAACTATTTCATTTAGAGAATTTGAGAATGTAATATTCGTAGTCTTGAGTATGGGTCCATTATCTAGAGTCCTTATGAGGTTTCATATAAGCTTGTTTTAGAGTGTGTCCAGAATTCTTTATTTTAATGTTTATAATTATTTTCCTTTTGACAGTTTCTCAAAGGAGTATTTACCAACTAATTTTCTTCAAGGCATGCTCGCCTTTCATTCTCTTGAAGTTCGTAGGTCACTTCTGCTCTTAAAAAAGCATTTGTCCCTGCTCTCATGTGGTATAGTTTCCAATCTCAATATTCTGGAAAATTTAAATTTTTATGCACCTGTCAATTACATGCGTGGTCGCCATGATTTTGGGTGAAAGCTGTTTCCTCATGTCAAGCTCAACAGCAGGGAACTCAGAAATAATGGAAACTGAAATATCTAACGGGTAAGGCGATAGCAGGTAACCGACTCGAGTAAGGAAGAATCCGGGTTAAAATTACACACGTGTCAAAAATGCGTTTTACGTCGAATACTGAAAACTACTGTTATTTACGTTCATTTAATGTTGGTGTATTACACACACTATTGCACGTGCATAATGCGTGCTTCATTTTCGTAGGACCTCACACATTCAAAAATCCTTCTTTAATATGAGGCGTATTGAATATAGCCTATCGGTATTCTATTTATTATCTGTTCTGTGCTCACCAGGCACCAATAGCGAGAGCTGTGCGGTTGGTCAATGCACTCCCTAGAGATGTCGACATTTTTAGCGATGCATTATGTATTTTGTTTTTTAAATTCTATTTTTTTGTTTAATTTGTATTTTTTTTGTGTTGTGTTGTGTTGTTTTTTTTTTTTTTTTATAAAATTTATATGAATTATTAAATTTGTATATATTACTTATTTTTTCTAGTTGATTTACCTGTACTTTTTATTCTAATTCTCATGTTGTGAACGTCTTGAATTAATAATTTTTGATGTGCTCAATGTGTCTTTTTTCAATAAATAAATAATAATACCGAGGAAAAATATTGAGCGTTTTTTCCGACCATGTCCGATCCTAATAGGATCATATGGGCCTCCACAGAGTGGAGGTTTGTATTAACAGATTTTGTTTTTTTTTTACGAAAAATGGATGTCAGCCACTTGCTCAACCTATTAGGTCCATACCCTGACTCACACACAAATTGAAAAACAATATGTGTACTTGCCAGACCCAGGATTCGAACCTGGGACCCACGGCGTGATAGTCCAACGCTTAAGCCATGCGGCCACCGTGGGTTGCCGCGTATATTGAGCATACTTAATTTTAAAACATCTCTCCTGTCTCTCTTTTATCCCGTTTTTCATTTCTAAAAAGATTTTTTCTAGCGGGTATATGCATGAGATGTTTTCAATTTATGTACGTTCAGATGAATGTCAGGTAAGATACATAATTTTGAAAACACTTCTGAGAATATAATATTATATAATTATGACCAATGGAAAAAATCTTTTAAAAAAAATAATATACCCCGTAGGAGTCGAACCTGCATCTCTCGTGTATCACGCCCACTCACATATACCACTATGCTAAGGGAGTCATACTTAATTGCAACATTTTTTTACTAATGGCTTTTAATACACTCTGAAGCGATTTACAAATTTAGCTACTGTTAGCGATCGGTTTTTGTATTTTAAATCAAAGCAGGTTTTACTTTAATAACTTACCGACGTCACGGATATTTTGATAGGATATTTAGTTGCAACTTACTTGAACTTGCTAATAATTTACCTATCCTGTCAGAAATGGTTACAATATGTAAGTTGTACGTATGCAATTCATCGTGAGACACTTATTTCTGCGCCGCAGTACGTGAAATATGAGTTCGTATAACATTTTATAAAATGACGAGTTCTTCGTTGAGCATTTCACCGTGGAATACATTTGTAAAAATACGGCGATAGTTTGCACATAGTACTGTTCTAATTAGATTAGCCCTAACCTAACCTAACCTAACCTAACCTAACCTAGTAAAGACATCTCCACATCTTGTAGCATACGTACAAATATACTCCACGGTGAAATATTCAACGAAGAACTCGTCATTTGATGAAATGTTACACGAACTAATGTTTCACGTACTGCGGCGCACGAATAAGTGTCCTGCGGTGAACTGTTTTCGTACAAATTTCCGGATCAGAAATAATACAAACTACACCGCACAAAGCATTTTTGATGTTTACCAATATTCATAAACTGTCAAATAGCACCTGCTCATACCTGAAGAATAGGATTTGCGAGACAGTTAGAACTTTTACGTGTAAATGTTATTATCGCGATAGTTTAAAATAGACACTCTTGGTGCCAGTAAATCAATGCACGTGTACAAGCTCTATAATACTTCTCACTCGCATTTACGATTAGAGTTTGTTCAGGCCTACTGTGGATATATGTAACCATATAGTGGAAAATGGAGTCCAGGGATGAGATAGTAGTGCCGAGAGACATACTGACGTAGGTCCATTCATTTCTACAGACAATCTACGTGCCAGACACGTAACGCGGCTGACAGAATATTTTAGGTAGTATTTTACACTGACAGGCACGTACCGTGGTAGGCTCGAAATTCGAATGAAGAATCGCATTAGAGCATGGGTGGCCAACCTTGTCAGCAGCCGGGCCAGATTCTAAAAAATGAGATTTCCTACCGGGCCGCACAACCGATTAATTTTTAATACACAAAACAAAAGCGCTCACGATTGCGCAATCATTGATGTTTGTATTTTACATTTTTTTTATATTTCCACAAAAAGTGGGTTTTTGTGTCTCTTGGAAAAATTGCGCAATTCACGATTGCGCAATTATTGGTGTTTGTATTTTACATTTTTTTTATATTTCCACAAAAAATGGGTTTTGTGTCTCTTGCAAAAATTGCGCAATTATTGATGTTTGTATTTTTTTTATTTTTCGGGATTTCGTCCGGCACCCAGTACTTAAGTAGTTTATCAATCAAACTACTAAAACATTTATACTTAGCAGATAACTTACTTAACATTTTATTTGTAATTTCATACTATCTTAAAATACGCATTTATGCATAATAATATACATTTTTAAGCTTTATTATTATATTAAGTCGATAAAACGCTGAAATATAATGTAATTTTCATTCTTACATCTAACATTATTTTTAATATTTGTTGTAAATATAAATAAGTAGCCATGTATAGACAATAAATTATTTGATTATGCACATATTTAAGTTTTAGCGAGGGAAGAATTATTTTCTTTTAATAAACATCATAAGGCATAACAATTATTCTCAATCTATATTAAAAATGTGTCAAGCGCGAAATGTATAAGGTACAACTACTGAGATGATAGAAGCATATTAAACCGACTTGCTTATTTACTCCAACAAATCGTAACGTACGTCTATTCCTTTGCGCATTTAATTCAACTGTGCGGCGTCCAATCCTCCCGGAGGTCAATTGGGTCGGCGTCGAATTGGGTCGGCGTCCAATTGGGCCGGCGGCCAATTACCGGAGGCCAATCGGCGGAGGCCAGTTCGCGGTGCCAAATCGTCCCATTCCCATGTAGAAATGTATTATACATAATATATTCAGAACCATCTGTCAAAAGTAAAAAAATATGCCACAGCGCCATATCTCTCTAAGTATTGTGCATATGTACGAGTACCTGGGCATTTTCGCCAAAGTTTGTAAAAAAGCACATTGCGTTTTTGGCATGTCCCATGACTTTGATTGTTTTTTTCATAGTTATTATATGATATAATATTGGAAAGTTATGTATTTTTAACATGCAAATTTATTAATTTACTTTATTCGGTCAGTTAAATACAACTGTCTGACCTGTATATATTTTTAATTGATTATTTAGATTGAAAGGTAGTGTGTTTTTACCATGTCCCACCCCTAAATTCAAATAAACAAAGTCTGATTTCGTCATTCATTTTGAGTGTGTAAAATTAAATTCGGAATGTCTTCAACAGCTTACATTATATATTTTTGGAAAATATACAGTTTTTTCGTAAATTTGTACCAATATTGAAAAAAAATGACGTTTAAAGTGTGTCCCAGGATATTTGAAAAAGTGGAATTCCACATTCCGTTACCACGATTTTATCATGAAGGCGAAAAATTTCCACTATAAATATGTATTTTTTTAATGTAGCAACACTTTTGTATAATACTGATCGCCATTTACAATTTAAATTGTTGGTGTGTGTCGGTATCGCTATCGGAACAGGTTGCTTTCTAGGTTGGTCATTTAAGAAGTTCCACTACTGTTACCACGATTTGTAAGGTAAGAAATCACATATTTCCATTTCACTTACTATACATATGGAGCTTATCTTTCATACTACAGATATAATAAAGCATTTCGCAGGTTTAATAATAAAACTAAGCTAAATTTTGGCTTCAACCACTTCTGAAACAGAATCCGTTACTTCCACTCCGAAACTATATTGGTGGTAACGTATATGTGGAATGTAAAAGTAACGAAATGGAATGCATTAAGTTGGGTTTACATTGTGTGTTTAGTTCTTCATAGATTATAAAAAGTTTTATTTTGTCTGTTCGTATGAAAAACAAAAATATTTTCATTAAAAAATACAGAAAATAACCTGACGATATAATAAAGATTAAAAAAGATTAAAAAAGTATGTGATATGTCTGAATACGCAAAACTAGCGCAGATAAAAGTATGGAGAGATAAAAAAACAACAGAAGGAAAAGAAAAAGCACCAGACTAAAATAATTGCAAGACAGGCTCTGGCTTTGTCATACACTTTCTGTTATACGCCACCAAAATTTTAAAACTTCTCCATACATTTTAGGCATAGAAATTTATAAAAATGTATGAAAAAGTATTTTTTTGTCACGTTTAACAGACATGTGTACCCTATTAGATTTAATACCTGAAACTGTAGGTATTCGCGAAATGTCAGAAAAATACGTCTTGATTACAATCAACCTGTATAGCTACATTTTATGTTGATGAATACAAGTAAATTTCACGACAACATACAGTCGAACTTGGTTATTACGAGAAAGATGGGACCGACTGAAATTGCTTGTTATAAGCGTTACTCGTTATATCAGAGAATAGATATTTTTAAACGAGCATGTCACATTACATAAAAAGTCGAAAATAAAAAATTTGGAAACCATCGTAAAAATCCCCGAAACGAGCATGGCATTCATAAACTACAAAAGAAGTTGTTTATTGTAATGAACACTGGTAGGTACCTACGGACTTCACAAATCTTAGATTTTCCAACCATATGCGTGGATACTTTTTTTATTATTGTCGGCGAAACACCAATAAGGTAGGTGCTTAGACACTTTACTAGTGTCATAAACGTAATCCGACCCCGGCGGCATCCTGTCCAATCGGATTTTATTGCTTAGGGTCGAAATGTTTTAAAACGATCGACATATTGACAGTATTTTAGCTCGGTTTATCCGATAAGTTGGTCGTAATAATAGTGAATAAATTAAATGTATCGCGAAAATCATAAACCAAAATGTCAACAAATGTTTCCTTATTATATCCGAGATCTCGCTATGTCCGAGATCGTAATAACCGAGTTCGACTGTAATTATTTTCGGAAAAGTTATATACTCCGTGCCGCGCTAGGAACTCGCGTCCGAATCCCTTGCTGATTTAATTTTTTTCATATATTGTTAATTAGCTTTTAAATATTTTTTATCTGAGTTACAAATAATATAAATGCCAAATAAAAGTTATGGTAATGTATAGTGTGTCAAAATTATTACCTATCTTATTTTACTAGTATTGTGAAATTTATTATAAAATATCTCTATTTTAGTGATTAAGTTTGATTTGTTTTATTATTGTGACGCACTTTGAATAATATATATCTGACTACCAAAAAATTCAAATAAATTTCATAAAACAAAAATTTGTTTTTATGGTAACATGTAACTTTAGCTTTACAAATTACACTCCGTTACCATTTCGTTCCATTCCGAAAATGTCCCCAAAAAAGTTGAACGTTAACTATTTTTCATTTGATTATTAAATAACGAAACTTATGTATTTTTCCAATAAAATTTAGTAAAAGTGATTACTGTCTTTAAAAAAATAGCAGAACGAACATTGATAGGTTTTTTCAAATAATAAAGGAAAAATGCTCTGCCATTATAGACATAGGGTAACGGAGTGGAACGAAATGTGCCCAAGAATTAGAATTCAATAATTTTTTTTGACTATTTGTAGTTTTATTTTTAAGTGTATGGTTTTTTTAATCTAATAGAGCTCTTTTAAGTGATAAAAAGTGTCTCATTCATGTTTTATAAGCTTAGTTTCGTAGTCACGGAACGGAAACTTATTATGCCCAATTTCATAATAAAAATGATATAAATATTGTATGAATCAATATTTTGCTGAAAAATTGCTATCACCAATTCAGCAATAGAACAAGGAATCTGCTAGCTATATAAAAATGGTTAATTTGAGTGAAAAAATAATATTACCCAAATTTCAAACATGTACAAACTTTGGCGAAAATGCCCACATATCAAATTTTTTTTGTATGGACTTTACCCCACGTGATCTCAGCCCCGTCTACCGTAATGTATGCAATATGGTAGGCTCGAACGGCGAAACCCAAAACCTTTGCGCATAATATTATTGTCTATGACTGCAGTTTCGTTCAAAATAAGTAACAATCAGAGAGCTATTGAAGTTTAATCAATTTAGCGTGTCGTTGTCATTAGTGTGTATAGGTCTGTTACCGAAAGTTGAGGCGATCACACATACGAAAGATTGTGTGTATTGGTGTATTTTTGAATATCACAGTATTCTTTTACAGGCTGTTCCTTTTTTGATTAGTTCGATTTTTTCGTAAATCAAAAGAAAGAATCTTCATTTTTTTTAAATCGATTTAAAAATTTGAAACATCCTGTTTGTGAACAATGCGTCTGTGTGAGTATTCTGGTCGTCTAAACTTTCGGTAACAGTATCAATCAACAGTGATGACGTATTATCTTCTTATTTTCCGTAACTATACCTGACAGGTGTGCTCTTTTTCTCTGGTCTCCACAGCATACCTCTTTCCAAAAGTCACCCATCACCAATGTAGTGTGTAATATTTTCTTTTCACGATCAGGGACGATCGTAGCAAACAGTCGAACCAAACGGTTGGCCTAAGAATATGCCAACGTACTGTCCAACAACAACTTCTTGGCTACGCGGTAAAACTGTGAACTAACAAGCTCCTCCCATTTTTAACCACACTTCCATTATAAACTAACCAGCTCCTCCCATTTAGTCGATGACAGCGCCTTTGGCTTGTGCCTAAATCTTCTTGTCGGACAGTAGTTTGAGCCAGCGAGCTCTTTACTTGAGTCGGTACATGAGAAATTAGCAAACAAATATGTCGCGTTCAATGAATTAATTTTTGTTTATATTCAGACCGGAGCTATATTTTTTTAATTATGATTATTGATTACCTTAAAATGAATTACTCACACCAGTAGCGAAGTGTGGAGGTGGGCTGAACACAATCACTGCTGAGCTGCTAATTAATTTTTAATTACCACATTTAAATAGCATGTTAATTATATCGAATGGCCAGGTAACGCAAACGCGCCAGCACCGATGTCAGCACTAAATTAGTTAAGATCTGCCATAAATAGTGCACACATTAAGCCCTGCCTAAACCAAACCATAATAGTTTTGGTATGTTTTGTGCGATACGACAAAAATGTGAACACTTTTCCATTCATAATTATTTGTTTTCGACGTAAGAATACAAAATATTGTTAGTTCATTTTGTAAAATTCATTAAGCCCTGCCTAAACCAAACTATAATAGATGAAACATATTCATATAAGTATCTATAAAATATCCAAAGTTATTTATGATTTAGTTGCACAATTTTAGTAGTATTTTTTTTACTATTATCTATTATGGCCTGAATTTCGCAGGGTATAATTGAATTTTAAAAACTAACCAACACCATCTGTAAATTATTGTAGTTTTAGTTTAATGAAAACAAAATAAATACGTTTGTCTGAGAAAGTTTAGTGTGCACTATTTATGGCGTATCTTAACAGCCTACCTCCGCCCTTTGCCATTGACTTACACAGACCGTAGTAGGTACCAATGGCATGTGCAGAGAGACGCATTCAGGAGACACCCTTGGCTGTCCGACAATCAAACGATATTATTATCTCGATAGTAAAAATGTAATATTGTGAAAGCACTTTTCTCTGGAACGTTCCAATATAAATATTGCGATACTAGAGAATTGTTATTGGATTGTCTTATATTGCAATTTTATTTTCCGCATTCATTATCATACATATTTTATAGATGGTACCTATTCACCATTTACAATATTTACATTATAAAGTCAGACAGGTTTGGACAAGTCGTCAATTGCTGTCTAAATCTTTGTGTGATTTTGAATTACCGGAATTTAGAATTTAAATTGAAACGGAATTTAAAAATAATCGTCTATATCTCACAAAATCTAATATTATGCCATTCAGTTATAGATAGACAGTTATTTTAATTATTTTATGGTTTGGTTTCGGCAGGGCTTAAAAATTAAAAAAAACTAACCAACACCTTCAGCTGTAATATGTATTCTTAATTCAACGAAAACAAATAAGTATGGCTGAAAGAGTGTGCACTCTTTTGCCGTATCGCCCAAAATATACCAAAAATATTATGGTTTGGTTCAGGCAGGGCTTAATTGATTTAAAAAAAACTAAATAATAAATTGTAAATTGAAGTCTTAATTCAATAAAAAGAAATACGTATGATTAACAAAGTTTAATATGAAGTATTTATGGCGGATCTTAACAGCCTACCTCCACCCTTCGTTACTGTGGGATAATAGATAATATTATCTTCTAACAATATCTTACAAATATGGAAAGTTCTTGATGATGTTGACTGGTTCAAAGATTGCTGAGAAAATCTCAGGTTGGAAAAGGGCAGCGCTCGAAATGGAAAAGTTTATGAACCGGAGCGCTCGAAAATTTTCTGAGGATATTAACAAGGCTATCAAATTTTATGTTTTTTTTTTAATTTTATAAACATAAGTGTGCTAGATTTTTTGTTATATCTATGGCATGTCTAGTTCAGACGGTCAAATTATTTTGTCCGTGAGACGGAGCGATAACTTTACATATTTTACGAACCGGAACAGCGCTCCGGTGCGTTCCGGTCCATTTCGAGCCCTGGAAAGCGGTAGAGGGGAGTGGAAGTGATGAGTTGAGAAGGCCAAGAAACGTTCAATAAAGAAGCATTTTTACAAAAAAATATCATAATAATATATTTCGAATTTTTCCACAGTAACAAAACAATCAAAATCTATTGCTCAAATGGTGGTGGTATAATATTATTATTTTTTGGAGGGTCTTCATTAGTTCCAACATAGGAAGTTCCATCTGCAGTGTTATCTTCGTATGTGTCAGAATTATAATTATCAACTTGTGTGTTTTCAACCGGCTGGGAAACAGTTTGTGAATAAACTGGTTTAGGTGCAGATTGGGCATATGTCGGCTGTTGATACCTCACATTAGAGTATACTGGCTGCGAGTAGACCGGCTGGCTGTAAGCCACCTGGGAATAGGCGGGCTGAGAGTAGACTTGACTCGAATATCCCAGATATGATGGACTGGAGATTATTTGTGATCCTCCGCCCAGCCATCTGGACGGCTGACTGAAGTGTCTGAAGGCTGAAAAGGCTCCTCTTCCTCCTAGGAAGCTTGAAAGTATCCCGTGTGGTTTTGAGGTGACGCTGCTTATGGACAGCACTGCGATGCTCACGATAAGTAGTGATATGGTTTTCTGCAATAAAAAAAAAACACATTAGTTAATAGTAAGATTGGAATGCAAAAGCCAAACATATATCTCCCAAACCAAACCAACCCGCACCACACTCGGTCTTAATCGAGCCTAACAGGAGATCTTATGTTTCGATGTGCCTTAGCACTGGATTAGCCAGTTCCTCACCGGCCATGGCAACTTCGCCGCCAGACTCCACGAGTTTGGCTTGATAGTAGATGGGCCGGGTTGTACCTGCGGGCATGACCACCAAGATGTTGAACACATCGTCTGGGATTGCCCTCTTATGGAAATCGAACGAGCAGAGCTGTTTGCCAGGGTCCGCCCTCACACGGGCCCAATTGGACATGGAGGTCTGATAGCAACCGAAGCCAACTTTGCGGCATTGCAGCGTCGTATGGGGAGCGGGATAGTCCCGACTCCTCTGTAGGCTCATCCATTTAAATTCGTGACACTCAGTATGCGGGTACACAGGGCGCTTAACGTCAGCGGACAGCAGAGCCAGTCCAAAAAGAAAAAAAAATCTTTCTTAACTTTCTTTTTTAAGCACTACGGTGCATGGTTGTAGCATCAGTCCCGTGCGGCTCCGTCTCGGGACGGAATGAGCACTTAAAATCACTTCTTTCAGACACGTTTAAAGCGTCATGGAAGGCGGCTGTGCATATATGACGGGTGGTGGTGGGAACTTTAACGTTTCGATGTGAAGCATCAGCAGTTTTTACGCCTGGTAATGTCCGCCGTTTCTTGAAGCCACACTCTCAAGCGAGCTTTGACTGAGTTCACTAAGTTGACTTAAGGCGATACCTCTACCTACTAGAGGCACCTAGCGAAAAAATACGAAGCTTGCAATTTGAGACATTTTTTTGATAATTTACAATTTTAACTGTGTTAATTAATAAATATGTATCTGAAAACATTAAAAAGAAAAATATTTTTTATTTTAAGTCAAAGTTAAAGATCTTACAATTATTGTAAAAAATGTAATAAAATGTGAATTTGTTGCAGGACCCCATGTTATTATTACACATATTTTATGATCATATTTATTATTAAAATTTAGTTTATTAAGGTTTCTGTGTTTTCACGTAGAAATTATTGACTAATTCATAGTTTTAATATTTTTATATTCATTTTAACAACATTGATTTTTATAAAAAATATAAATGTTTGTAACTTGAAATTATTTTTATTTATATCAAATTTGATTTAGGTATGATCCCAATATTGAAGCTCGCAGCTCATATAGCTTGGCAGTGAATCTACCATAGCCTGTCAAAAACTGAATGGTAGTGAAAGCCAATGATTTGAGTTGCCTTATCTCCAACCGCCATGTATATTATGCAGCCGCGGTTTGTGCATGGCCGCCTTTCATGACGCTATAAACATGTCAGAATGAAAAGATTTTAGTGCCGCACTTCCTTTTCCCGAAGCGATGCTGCACGGGACTGATGTAGCAACTATGCACCTTAGTGCTTAAAGAAAGAGTTTTAGAAAATAAAACCAGTCGGTAAAGAATACTATTTTATGTAATAAAAATACTTTATGCAGTCACCAAATGTTTAAAATAAATATAAAGGATAATAAAGCTTAAAAATTATATAAATAGATTATCTACAACGTTTAAGGAATATCCAGGCTTATGCTCTGAAAATACCAAACAATCTCGCATGTGGACCCTTAAAGGACAATATTGAAACATTCTATGTAGAGGCGTAAGTATGTAGAGGCACATAGACCCCGCCCATATTTCAATGTAATTGTGTGACAAAAATGGTAGAGTTAGGAACTTAGACCCTTCAGAATATCATTAGGCTTATCATATATAAATTGAAGTAAAAAGTTTGGGTACTGTTCGGTTAAAGCGGATACAGCGGAAAACGCATTTTGAAAATAGCCGATAAACTGGATTATTTATTAGTTTGGGTTAGTTTAGGTTAGATTAGGTTGGGTTAGGTTAGGTTAGGTTAGGTTAGGTTTGGTTGGGTTAACCTAACAAATAATCCAGTTTATCGGCTATTTTCAAAATGCGTTTTCCGCTGTATCCGCTTTAACCGAACAGTACCAAAGTTTGTTTAGTTTTTTTTGGCACTTAGACCCTATAGATTTTCAACCCTTCAATTGTATTCGTTCCTTCATTCGAGTCACATATGCAACTCATGAACTGTGTATCCTCACAGAATGTCACTGTCCAAGTATCATAATAGTTAACGCATTTCCATTATTGTTGCTTTCGTTGGAACAATGAATAATGTAAAATAATACATAGTAAGTACTATCCAACGTCTATAATACGATTTATAGAATAATAGAGAGGGGAATATTTAGTTATTTAAATAATTATTATTCTAGTAATTATCAATTCATTAACTTAGTGTATTTTCAATTTCCGCATAGCGTCAAAAATGCATTATTAATCTATCGATTTGAGCATGGTTGCATGCAAACATTGTACATACTAAATATATTATTGATTGCAATAAATTATTCATTTATACTGCCCACTTAAGGTGAGAAATATTAGAGTGTCAATAATATAAATAAAAGATATAAAACGTATGCTCATACAAAGATTTCACGTTGTAAGAAATGATAGTTAATTATGTTTTATCTGAAGGTTAGAAAAGATTTTTGAATTCATAATTCTAATGTAATAATTTTAAAAACAAACATGAAATCATTTTTAATTTTATCGAGTCTAGTTTTAGTATAGTTACAATAAATAATTACAAGATAAAAAGAACTTTTTATATACAACGTTTTTAAATTTTCTGTTGAATTATTATGCTCAATATGCTCAAACTTGTACTTGATAATATGAAGTAAATAAAAAACAAATAAACAAACAAATATAGAATACTGAAATTTCATGTTCATTCATGATTTGTGTTGATATCAACTTTTGATTATACCAAGTATATATTATTAAAAATAGAGAGAAATAATTACAAGATAAAAAGAACTTTTTATATACAGCGTTTTTAACTTTTTTGTTGAATCATATAAACTTGACTTGACTAGCTTAAACGATCAATAAAATTGGTACTTGATAGAAATAATACTGAAATGTCATATTGATTTCCATAGTAACGCACGAATATATTAATATTAATAATTTAGTTGATAGGACCCACTTAGCAACCAACAATAGTCTTATACTTTTTACGGATTTTTCTATACAAATACATACACATACAAATCAGAATTAACTAAAAATTAATTCAATTCTGCTTAAAGATGGTTAAAAGTATTAAAAGAATGCATTGACATCGTGTTCTGCTATATTCTAAAAGTTTCAAATGTAGCTAGTCGGGAAGTTAGTTAAAAATCGATTGCAAGATTTTTACTGGACAAAAAACCACCGGACAAACAAGAATACGAGCTAATAAAAACGTTGTAATGAGCAGCTGTAATGAAAATTATAATGTTGTCATAATACAAAATATTTCCTACATATCTGGGAAATACAGTTAATTTAGTAATTTTGAATTTACTGTATTTCCAACTGATTTGGTCGTTTATTTTATGCTGGCCGGATTCGTACGAATTTATTATATTACCTAACAAAACAATAATTAATTACATTATGTTATATTAAAATATCTGTATCTAGGCAAATAACATGTAAAAATCAAAATAATTCTGACAGCTAAGTCGAACAATAAAACGTCAATAATTTAAAGTCGAATCTAAAATAATAATATGCAAACATTATCTGTCATGAAAATTCAAATTTGGAATTGGAAGGAAAAGTTTTTTGAACAAACAATGCCAAGTAGGAAAAGGAAATCAAAAAAACATATTTTGACGTTTATATAATTATATTAATAATTATTATCCTTTTCTAATACAAATATATATTTTGTTAAACTTATTTCCTTAGGGGTTTTCCCTTACAATAATAAAAACACTCAATATTTAATAATTTAATTAATAAATAAAATATTTAATTGAAGGCGTCCCCCGAAAAAGGGTCTACATAATACATCATGTCAAAAAGTGATTTTATTGACTAAAACGGGTCTATATAGGCATTGCTCACGTCATTAGAAAGTTTTTTTATTTATTATTAGCAATACTAAAATGCTTACCGTAGAAGAGGGGTCTATATGATTTATTTTATTATCCAAAATAAAATAAAAAATTGTCAATGATAAAGAGTGCTTTCATGAACATAATTATTATCACAGATATACTCCAAAAGTCCGCATTATCGAATAAAACGTTTTTTTCCTTTCCTGAACAATTTTGTTTTTGCATATAAACCCCTTTTCGGGGGACGCCTTCAATTATTTAAACGAGTTATTAGGTAGTAAGATGGTACACCCACGGTGGCCACGAGGCTTAAGCGTTGGACTATCACGCCGTGGGTCCCAGGTTCGAATCCTGGATCTGGCAAGAACACAATATATTGTTATTCAGTTTGTGTGTGAGTCAGGGTATGGACCTAATAGGTTGAGCAAGTGGCTGACATCCATTTCTCGTAAAAAACAAAATCTGTTAATACAAACCTCTACTCTGTGGAGGCTTATATGATCCTATTAGGATCGGACATGGTCGAAAAAAAGATGGACACATCTTGAGGATTTTTTACACCTAAACAGAATCTATTTACATATTATTTTTTGCAGTCTTAATTTTTATACGGTTTATAGGTTTTTAATACTGTGATTTCGACATTCGGGTAGGTAACTAGTCTTATCCAGAGCTGATGCTTGAGTCCTGCTTGTGAAAATTTATACAGTCGGTATTGTGAAATATAGTTACAGGAGGTAGTTTAAGCTGTAGCTCTATTTTCCTTATATTTAATGTAGTAATTCACACATTGAGATCTATTAATTGGTCATAACTGCAAATAACATGATCTTGAGTAATTTGAGTTTGAATGTTAAATAATTAACTACAATTTAATTAATTGCAGTAGACTGCTGAAAAATACGGCGGTCTAGCACAATAAATATTGTACCAAAGATGAAATATCTTTTAGGCAAAAGGGCCTCATGTAAGTTAATGCCTCTATATAGCTCTAAATTAAAATTTTAAATATAAAATAACCATGGAGACAATTGTGTAGGAGGCCACTGCTTTCAAGTAGCAGTTAATGCCATATAGCATTAAAAATAGTTTTTTTTTCTATCGAACTGCATTCATAAGTCATTTTTGGGTTTTTTTGCAGTTATGCCCTTATAGATCTTAGTATGCGGTATAATTAGTAATAATTCTGATTTGTGTAAGTACCTATGCTCGTTAGAAAATCACATACTGAGTAATCATCGCTAATGAATGCTTCTATGTTTTGTCAAAACAATTAATGAATCATTGAAGATAATTTTCCCCCAAACCACATCCGCCACGTACGACACCTGGTCTTAATCAGGTGTATTACGGGACCCTACGTCTAGTAAGCAGCACCAGTATTTTTGTTATGATTAAAAATATCTCAGGACCAGTTCCACATGACTGAGGTCGATTTAAGTTAAGAGTGCCCATGGGAGAGGGGTAGGTATATAGAATCAAAATTAAAAATTGTAGTAAGTAAATGACAAAAAAAATAATTGGCGGATAATCTAAGTAAAAATATTTTCACGTTGACAGCATTTTCTAAATGCAACACAATTGGCTTTTATGGAGACCAGATTGGGCGGTCTGATGAGATCAATAGCTGGTTGAACCGATTTGAGAAACTTTTCCCTTTCCGTATACATTTAAGGATATTGAAGTTAATGGCCCCACTAAAGCACACCCGCCCCGCACCACAACAGGTCTTAATCGGGCGTATCACAGGACCCTACGTTTCGTGTGAAGCATCATTTTTTTTATGACTGGTAATGTCTCAGGAGCAGTTACCCAAGACTAAGGCCGTAATGCACTCAAATGTACTTTGACTGAATTTACATGATTTTAAGTAAAGGTACCCAAGAAAGAGATGAGCACGTAGAGGCAATATTAAAAATTTTAGGTATTAAGTAACAAATTAACGCTAATACAAACTGCAGACGTGAAAAGATCATCACGTTGGCAGTATGACGCCGCAAATTTTCTAAATTCAATAAAATTGGCCTTTGTGGCGACCAGGTCGGACGGCCCGATGAGCCCACCGACTTGAGCAGCCTTTCCCTTTCTGTACACATTTAAGAACATTCACATATTAATTAAATTGAATATCAGAAACAACAAAAATTCTGCTGTAGATAAGTCCCGTGAGTACAGTGCCATAGTACCATTCATATTATAAAGAGTTGGATATCATGACATTTATAAGGATCCAAAGGTTTCACCGTGTGTGTGTGGGGGGTGAAGTAAAATACTTTTAATAACAAATAACTACATTAGAAATTAACTGAGTTTGACTAAAGTTTGATTTATACCCATGTGTAAGCTGCCGATTCATTTTATTTTTTCACATAAATTAATAAAAATGAGAAAGATTGGAAAAAAGCAATGCTTCGCACTTTTAACAAAGTAATTCCTCTCATACGTTTTACGGCAGTTTCATATTTGGCTGACTAATTAGATTTATGAAGCGGAAAGGCCATAAGTACACCATGGCTATTTGCTTTACTATTTTAAATCTCGCTAACCCATTCATAAGTCTTTACTATCAGAAACAGCAATCTCACATTAAATTCACATTATTATTTATATTACAATATGTATTATTTACTCTGTTAAACTTATGTTTTTCCAAGATTGAACGTAGATATACAATATTAACAATAAATGTCTTAAATAGTATAAATTATACTAGATTTATTTTTGACCGATTTCATCAATGTTATTTTTAAATATAAAAATTTTATATTAAGGCTGTACCTTAGTTGAGGCACAGTCTAAAAAGATCGTGGCTAGGCGATGCGCGGATTGTGGGTCGCGGGTGCAAATGACGCATGCCAAACTAAATATAATTTGTCATATAAATCCAACATACGTCCATTTTATGTTCTGTTTATTTTTCTATTAGTAACAATAATAATATATTCATTGACATGTTTTCTTTTTAAAGTAAATGGGTAACGTTTTAGTCATCTTTACACGATTTAAGAATTAATACGCCCGTCGCCATCACGAAACAAAGTGACGTGTTTCCAGCTCAACGTTCTCTCTCAGAATGCGAGCGAGTCCAAAATTTCGTCGCGCCTATAGTTGAAAATTATTTGCCGTTTCACTGATGTATCACCTTAACAATGGAAAAAAATGCCAATCCCAGGATTGTCAAATTGTAATCCCGAAATCCCGGGATCAGAATTTTGGCTAGGGATTGAATTCCATAGCTGGGAGATCACAAATTTGTTGGCCGGACCTGAACGGAATAGAAAAATATCTTCACTGATTGGAAGTCGGACTAGCACAGATATAGAATACGGTGAAAAGTAATATTTGATCAAGCATTTCAACACACAAGACCCAGTACTGTTGGTAATAAAAAATTGAGATAAAATTAATGAAAAATAACTTACTGTATTCATGTTGGTGATTTTTTGTTGTTCAGACACTAAACTTTACAGATAACGTCTTAATCTTATAGAACAACACGTACACGTCAAATGTTTTACGATGTTTGACTACATTTTTGCCCAAAAACCATAATTAATTAGTTACTTCACTTCATGATAACTTGCCACTAATGAATACCCACCAAAGATTACTGGCCAGAGGTAATAAACATGTGTTAAATACCCACCTTTGTGTCTATACTTATAGGTGTTTACACTTTTTCATACATTAGGGCAGTACTGATATTATTTATTATCATCATCATTAGCTGGGGTAGATCAACTGCTGGATGAATGCCTCCTCTAGCTGTACATTAGCCAAAATTAGTGAGTTTGCCGATCCAGCGGATTTTAAGGTTATTATAGTCGTTTAATGCCATATTTTGGGTTCAATTCAATTCAAATTATTTATTTAGATAATAATATAATGAATAATAAGAAAGAAAAATATTACTGTTAGGTATTAAAAGTGGCCGCGTGGCTTAAGCGTCGGCGTAATATAGTGTCGTGGGTCCCAGGTTCGAATCCTGGGTCTGACAAGTACACATATTGTTAATCAATGCGTGTGTCAGTCAGAGTATGGATTTATTAGGTTGAGCAAGTGGCTGACATCCATTTCTCGTAAAAATATAATCTGTTAATACAAATCTCCACTCTGAAGCGGCCGATATGATCTTATTAGGATCAGACATGGTCAAAAAAAATTAAAAGCGTCTAAAGAGTAAATACAAAAACAAAACAACGTCCACCTAAAGTCCTAAACTAATCCTCACGTAGTTAGAATACATAAATACTTTCATTGCTCTACCAATTGGCATCACCAATGGAAGATTAGTTCTGAATCTTGGGAGAACAAAAGAACTGATTTCTAAGATAGTTATCAGGGTTCCACTGTATGACTGTATTTGTCCAGCGGTTGTTCACTCGCTGAGCAACATGTCGACCCATTGCCATATCATCAGCTTGGCGACCTCTATAATATGTCGCGTACCACTCTTATCTACTGGTTTCCTTTATGGTATCTCTGTATTATGCTGAACTAGGCTTAAGCGTCGGCTTATATTATCGTGGGTCCCAAGTTTGAATCCTGGGCCTGACAAATACACATATTGTTTATCAATTTGAGTTTGGAGTCAGAGTATGGACCTATTAGGTTCAGCAAATGGTTAACATTCATTACTTGTAAAAATAAAATCTGTTAATACAACCTCCACTCAGTGGAGGCCCATATCTGAGGACCGAACAAGGTGAAGCATAGATATATAATTTATCTGCAATGACGTCCCAAGACAAAATGCCGCCCCTAGGCAGTGCCAAAATGCCGCCAAATTTTTTTTATACAGTACTTTTTATCATCCTTTATGACTCCAATATCTAAGAAATGTGTTGTATGGATATATTACTAACAAGATATAGGTATACCACTAAAATTAATTTAAATGCCATCTCTCCTTCAATAGACAATATTGCGAGTCTACGGTTTCAAATATGTAGGTACATTTAAAATACACCTGACAACTTCCAAAACTATGACTGGCAAATATATTTGGATAAATTTTAAATTAGGTACCTATGCGCGTGTCATTGCTGTTCACCAAGAACGTAACGTCCAAGAACAACGGAAGTAAAGTAGACATCGCGAACCCAACAAAAACATTAAGTCCTGTTAAAACTTTTATCGTGCCTAATTAATATATTTTGTTTCCAACCAGTGTTTTTTTTTTGTTAAGAATTATTAATAACCATGTCCTTGCTTTTTCGTACAAGGTGGTTGTTAGTAATTTTGAACAATCACAAACACCCAGGCTTTGAGAAAAACACATAAATGTTTTTGTCATGACCGGGAATCGAACCCACAACTCTCGGGTGGAAGGCCAGAGCCTTACCCACTGCACCACGAGAGCCGCCTAACCAGTGTTTTTACTAAGTTTAGGTACCTTTCTATAATATATACTTAATGATTCTCCTCGATTCCTCCCCACGCAGTGACGTCCCGTAAGGGTAGGCGGATTGAGCGTCGCTTAGGGGGCAAATCGAGGAGAATCATTAGGTTTACCTATCTAAAAATAGCTACCTAAACTTAGTACGAGGGTGGGTCAATAATTCCTTAGAAAAAAGCATTAAAACAGGTTTTATTTTTGTATTTTTTTTTTATTTCTCAACATAATTTCCTTGGAGCTCAATACACTTGGTTAGACGTTTCTCAATTTTTTTTAAACCGTCAGAAAAATAAGTTTTCGGAAGGTCCTCAAAATAAGCATTTGTCCGATCGATGACTTCTTCATTTGAAAAAAAACGTTGTCCACTTAGCCATTTTTTTAAGTTTGGGAAAAGGAAAAAGTCACTGGGGGCTAAATCTGGCGAATACGGTGGGTGGTCGACCAATTCGAACTTCAATTCTTCAATTTTAGCCATTGATCGTAAACATGTGTGAACACGGGCATTATCCTGATGAAAGAGGATTTTTTTCCTGTTTAAATGAGGCCGTTTTTCTTCAATTTTGTTTTTTAGCTGGTCCAATAAAGATGCATAATAATCCCCTGTTATTGTTTTTCCTTTTTCCAAATAGTCAACGAAAATAATTTCACGTGCATCCCAAAATACAGTAGCCATAACCTTACCAGCTGATTTTACGGTTTTCGCCTTCTTTGGACATGGTTTGCCTTCGCAATCCACTGCTTTGACTGTTCTTTCGTCTCGGGAGTATAGTGGTGTATCCATGTTTCATCTACAGTCACAAAGCGACGAAAAAATTCATCCGGATTGCGTTGCATGAGCGACAACAGGGCTTTAGAGGCCACCACCCTATTGCGTTTATTGTCGACTGTGAGCAAACGCGGCACCCATCTTGCAGAAATATTTTTCATGCCCAATTTGTCATGTAAAATAGAAATGACGCTATCTTTTGAGATACCTGTAACCTCAATTATCTCACCCAACTTTAATCTTCGGTCACTTAACACCATATCGTGGATTTTATTGATCGTTTCTGGTGTAGTCACCTCTACAGGACGTCCTGAGCGTGGTTCATCCTTTGTTGATGTACGACCACGTTTAAATTCATTTAACCAGTTATAAATAGTTGCAAGTGAAGGAGCAGATATGCCGTGAACTAAATCCAACTCATTTTTTATTTCCTTTGCTGTTAACCCTTTTATATTAAAATGTTTAATAACAACTCTAAACTCAATTTTCTCCATTTTCCATTTTTCCATTTTCAAGCAAATTTTTTTTTTAAATGTACGAGAAACACACAACAACCCGACCAATCTGATTGAAACTTCGCAGCATACTGAATCGGTAGTGCCGCTGCATGAAAACAAACCGCTTACAGTACTAGTCGCGCCACCTGTCGGCTTTTCTAAGGACTTATTGACCCACCCTCGTACCTAATAACGGAAATATCTTTCTATTCAAAAATCAGCCCACTGATGTGAAACAAAATGTATTAATTAACATTAACATTAACAAGGTTTAACATGACTGTATTTATTTGGCCAGGTTCGCGATGTCTACTTTACTTCCGTTGTTGTTGGAGGTCACGTTCTCGATGACCAGCAATGACACGTGTAGATTTTAGAATTATAGGTAGGTTCATACTTTTACCTAATTTTAAATTTATCGAAATACTTTTGCCAGTCACTCGCTAGTTTTGGAAGTTGTCAAGTGTATTTTTAAATGTATCTGAAATCGTGGACTCACAATATTGTCTATTGAAGCAGAGATGACATTTAAGCTAGATTTAGTGGTACATATTTTGTTGGTAGTGTATATAAAATTACAACACATTTTTTAGATATTTTTGGTCATGAAAAGATGATAAAAAATACTGTATAAAAATGGGGCGGCGTTTGGCGCTGCCTAGGGGCGGCATTTTGTCTAGGGACGTCACTGCCCATATGTGTAGGTAATAATATTATATAATATATTAGAGCAAACAATTTTGACTAACACAGTTTCGATCGAATAGAATATTGTGCGTTTAATTGCGAGCCAAAAAAAAATTGCATTTGCATTGCAAACCACTGCAACGGGAAAAATATCTACATAATTAAAAATAAATTAGTGCAGTAACATTGTGACTTGTCTGTAAAATTTATGACGTAGGTGAATAGAACTGATCATATTATTAACTTGTAATACTATTGTAATTATGTAACTGTGTCTGGATTTACCAATTATTAATAATAATTTTATTGGTTTATTGAATTTACCCATAATGCAAGGTTTTTTTTTTTAAATTTCATCGCTTATTGAACGCATGAGTTTAACGTAATATATTATTAGGTTACATGCAAATTGTACTTAAAAAATTTCACCGTTTCACAGTTCGCCGTGAATAGAGTTGGGTTTCGGGAATTTCCCGACGGGAATTCTCGAGAAATTTTCGAGATTTTCAATCCCGAATCTCGAGAATTGAAATTTTTAACATTTCGGGAAATCCTGGATCTCGAGAATCTTTTCTCGGGATTCGGGATTTCTTTATTATCAAATATTAATTGAAAAAAAAACGATTTTCTATATGAAAAAAGTGGGCAGAAAATACAAAACGTTCAAAGAAATCCAGATTCTCGAGATTGAGATTTTCTCGGGAAATACGCAACTCTAGCCGTGAGCTTTATCGGAAAGAGAAGACCGTATACTATAAAATGTTCTCCAATTTTACTAGATTTAATATGGAAATTAATTTAATTTTCATAGCTGATTAACTTAACAAATATAGGTATACCGGCAATTTTCAAATTTTGTTTGCTTCCTGTAAAGTGTAAACCGACAAGAACCGTGTTTTATTCAGACATGAATTTTATGTCAGTAATATACAACCCAAAGAGGTTGGACGGTCTTTAACATACGGCAATATATTTCCGATACAACACATCACTGTGAAATGTGATATGTACAAGTTTCGAAACATGATATTATTATTACACGATATTGCGTTACGGGGGGGAATGGGACGACTGGCCTCCGGACAATTGGACGCCGCACTCTCGTATACACGTATACAGAACGTAGTTTAATCAGTTTCTATCTACTACTTAGTAGTTTTAATTCATTTTACTCTTAACATAATGTATTCCCTATTGCGGATTGAGAATTACCATGCCTATGGCTTTAAGTATATAAAATAAAAACCAGTCGTACAATTATAGAAATTAAGTATACAAAGATCATAAAAATATGCGTTTTTCTCACAATTTGAGTATAAAACATTACCCAATTTTTTTATGAATAAATTAATCAGATACATTTATAAGTATAACATAATAGCGCCTGTACACTTGCATGGATTTACTGGTAGCAATAGTGTGTATTTTAAACTATCGTGACAATAACTGTTTACACGTAAAAGTGTTGACTGTCTTTCCAATCTCATTCTTCAAGAGTAATTTAGACGCAATGTTGTCATTTTATGGTACTATTTTTTGACAGGTTGTAAAAATCAATTAACCTCAAAATGAGTCTCTCCGCGGTTAGTCCGTTTTTTATCGGCAGGAAAGTTATCTTTCTACTACGCAGGCGCAGATCGAAAAAATCTCAATTGTTGTATGAAAATTCAGAAGCTTGTTTAGACGTACATCTTCTTCTTATGGCTGCGATAATACGTACAATCAGCAAGACATCCATGCACGTGTAAACGTATGGTAAAATTCCATCCTACTTCTTAGGTACCTACCTTGATAATTTGTTTTTAATCGTACCTACAGGTGTGTCATGCATGAACTTTAGAGAAATATTTTGAGATAATTATATTATGATAGTAGACTCACCACGTGACATACTGTATGAATAATACATCTTAATATGACATACAACAGTGCTGGTGAACCTATAGCAAGCGTGCCATTAGTGGCACGCGAATTTTTTATTTTGAAAAGGAAAAAAATACCTATAATAATGCTAAATGACAGATCGCATTGTATAAAAAAACAGGCCAATATTTTTCAAGAATAAGCATTACGTTTAATGTAACTATATTATTACATAGGTCGGTTCCTAGGCTTTACGCGTCATATATATATCATCGCACTAACCTCATCAGGCAGCAAGCAAATCCGCACCGCGGATCTCTGATTGTGATAGATTTACAATGCGTGAGACCACTGTAGCGAGAGAAAGCATCATTGAATACGTGTATTAATTAAGGCTCTAAGTACCAAAAAGTAGTATTGCCTGTAGTTATAAAATACCGAGTCATTGCAGTAAAATTGCATGAAGCAGACCTTTTGATAAATATGGTTTCACAGTGTGACCCAATAACGGCAGCATCCATAATTTTATTAAAAACTCGCGAGTGTCAACACACCAACGTCAGCCATTTTATATTGAATGCCGTTGACCACTGCAGTGGTACTTACACCATTATAAATAAAACACGCCAACGGACTTACAACTTCAACAGGTTTAAATATTTTGCTGTATATTTTTGACTTGCTTGAGGCACTTAGACCATAGTTGAAGTTATTGGCGTTGATATATAGAACATTTTTCTATAAAAATGTCCGTTTATATTTTTTTGGTACTTAGCGCTTTAATTAATACACGTATTCTGATCGGAGCAATTCTGGTGTCAATTTATGCGTAAAGCTCCAAACTAAGTAATACAATAACAAACAATTTCATTTCCACCCACAAAAATGGCTGTACCAAATAAGAAACAAAAATTTGGTGGAGCTAAGTAGTAGCAGTAGTAATTCTGGCAGATAGTTTCAAAATTGGTGGACTGAAATATACGGTGTAATTGTTAAAAGTGAAAAAGCTATATATTGTGTGCTATGTTCTGTGTGTGGTATCTATAACCTCATCAATTTTTAATGAAATTCTTTAAAAAAATATTTTTTTCCTATGAAAAACTGCTCGGCACGTCAGACAGTCAAAGAATACTGTTTAGGAAAATGTGACACGCGTACGTAAGAAGGTTCGTCAACCCTGACATTTTTAGTTTTCACATAACGGTTTTTGGCTATTTTTAATCATACCGAAATTTATTTTGTTTTAACGATTATTCGTAAAAGCTCATTAAATTACTCTTTTAATAATAATATATTTGTATGTTCCACATCCAGCATCCCTACAAGAAAAAAATCAATGAACACTACTGCTTACCTCTCTGATCAATTAAAATTAATTTATATATCAATGTGTGCTAACGGCACGGGATATTGTTTCTTACGTACGAGACACGTGTCTGTCTTAAAACATAGGTCCGTTTCAGACGGGACACCGGTGTCTCGTTCGATATAATATAAGAGGCCTTTGTATTTATGAACGCCCCAGAGCTAATGAGTAATTTTAATGAGGATTTTAACCGTTCGATTTTTTCCCGTACGGTTAAAACCGTATAGTGTGAAATAAGGGTTAAAGTGGAATGGGGGCAATCAGTTAAGAAAGCCAGTGTCCAAATCAGACTGCTGCGCCACGAGCAATGTGAATATTGTTCAATAATGGAGCATTTTTTTTATAGACTTAATATATTTCGTATTTGTTTTTACATTTTAACAAAAATATAAATATCTATTGTTCAAATGGTGGTGGAACGACTTTATTTTTCGGTGGTTCTTCGTTAGTAGTTCCAACATTAGAAGTGGCATCTACCGTGTTATCTTGATATGTCTCCACATTATCCTCGACATTTGAATCATCAGTGTTTTCAGTCGGCTGAGAATCAGTTTGAGAAGAAACTGGTTGAGATGCAGGGTTGGAGTAGGCCGGCTGTTGATAAGTCACTTGTGAATAGGCTGGCTGCGAATAGATTGGTTGTGAGTAAGCCGGCTGACCATAAACCACTTGGGAATACACGGGCTGAGAGTAGACTTGTGGATTCGAGTAGCCAGGATATGATGGACTGGAGATTATTTGTGATCCTCCGCCAAACCATGTGGATGGGTTGGCTAGGTGGTGGAAGAACGACAACGGTGATAAAGCTCCTCCTCCTCCTCCCAAGAAGCTTGAAAATAGTCCTTGAGGTTTTGAAGTAACTTTGTGGGTGGACAGAACCGTGAAGGTCACAATAAATAATAATATTGTTTTCTGTAGAATAAAAACAAAAATACATCAGTGGTTTTTTTTTGGCTGTGTTACCACGATTTTCAATTACGTATATGAGAGGTATATAAGCAAAGGCAGCAATCTTGGGAAAATTAGCAAAATAACATATGAATGTAGAAATATAGAGCTGATCATTATGCACATGGTAAAATAATATTTGCGCAAACCTTGCATTCTTTCATACAAAAAAGTCACGTGACAAAATGGCCGCTCGGTACAATTTGAGAGCAAACACAGCAAACTTATATATTTGGAAGCAAATGTAGAATATTGACTTTTATAATTAAAATATCTTAATAAGTGCAGCGAAATTACTGATTTATATTATACAGATTATCTTTTAAACCTTATTTATACATTGGAAAAAAAACAGAAAGTTTTGCATTAAACTTATCTGCCTTAAATTAGTTTTTAGCCTTTTCTCCAAAACACTGATTTGGTAGAAAGCTGCCTTTGCTTTTATACCCCTCATATCTCGGAAAAAGTTGGGAATTCGACAAATATGTTTAATATATAATTTTATATGAAATTTAATTAGCTTTCATTTTTATTCTTTCATATTTCTACATCCACCGTTTCCGAGATATAAGCGAAAAACCAAAAAATGGGATCTTTCAACCCCGTCCCGCCTTTAGCTCACCTCCCAGGGGCGGGGACTGTTAGTATGTTTACCTACTAACTACTCCTAACAAAGTCCTGAAGTCAAAAATTCTCGCATATTCCATGCACTCTACACCCAACTTTTGAGCACTAATTGACTGGACTACTATTCTTTGAGGTTTTATAAAAGACTAATAATTGTCTTAATATTATATATCTTCTATTTTATATAATTCCTTGTAACACAGTTCTGCGACAACCACCGAACTGATTTGGCCGTTTGATGGCTTGAAGTACCAAGATAGGTACAAAAATATAATAATATGTCTATATATAGAGACCAAACGAGAGTTTAGAATACGCTTCGATTGGGGGTATTGTCCAGATAAGGAACTAGTTTAATATAATAGAATTGACATGATATTAATAAGTGTAAAACACTCACTCTGTTCATTCTGGTTGTTTGTTGTTTGAGAAAGAGCACATACAATTTAAATGTTTTACTGTGTTTGACAATATTGTTGACCAAAAATCATTACTACAATGTCATGATGATAACGTCTCGCCACTAATGAAAAATCAATATAGATTATGCGCCAGAGATAGTCAACCTGTTTCATGCATTACATACCTATTTAGGAATTGTAATACAAATAGGTACATCATGGCCCCCACAAGGGGGGGGGGGGTGACGGGGCCCTAGCCTGGGGGCCCAGGCTCAGGAAGGGCCCGGCGAGGCGAGTCAACCAGATAAGTTAGCTAAACACACATCACAACTTTGCTTCAGTAGTAAAAAAGTCACCGGCGGCGCTATTTTCCTACAATAATATCATTATTAAAAATTATGTGGTTTTACGATACAATTTTTAATTGTGTATTCAATATTCGACAACTCCATAATTCAAATGGATGCATTAAACTATACAAAAACACTAAATATATACATTAATTTTACCGCGTACACCGTTTGGAAAACGCAACTGTAGAGCATCACACTCACTTTATCCTTAGCGATAGGTAGGGGGGCCGCCAAAGTTTCTAGCCGGGGGGACCGCTTCAGGATGTGGGAGCCATGACGTACACACATATTTACATAAAATAATATTTCATCCAGAAACGTAGTTGAGTTCCGCCCAAAATCAAAATCGCGAGCTTTTACGCTCAAAAATATGTGATTGATTAATTATTTCACATCTGTCGGAGAAGTGTTCAGTCATTTTAAGTTTATAGTTTATTTTTTTATGTTAATATCAAAATAATCGGTATTACTACTGGGTCTTAAATCAATGGGCAAACAATCCGGGATCAAAATTATGTTTTCAACTTAAGTTATTTGTATATTATATTATTTGCTAACGTGTGACTAAATCTACGATACACAAAAAAATATCACATTAAGGGCGGACGTGCTCAGCGTGGGTCAAAATTGAGCTTTTTTTCTATTTTCAAAGCATGATCCTGGATATACCTTAAACATTGTAGATAATCTATTTATATAATTTTGAAGCCTTATTATCCTTTATATTTATTTTGATGACTGCATAAAGTATTTGTATTACATAAAATAGTATCTATTCTTTTAAACCTCTCGCTCTAATGTTTAGGAATATAGTCATATTTCAGCACATCCATGTGCAGTGGTGTTAAGATGTTTTACATTTTTTATTTTTAAACGCATTTATAAAACTATCAGTAAAATTTATGTTGACATTATTATAGTGAAATATTTACGATAAAAAATTATATTGATAATCTCTGTGATCCCAAATTTGACAAGAATTAGGCCTTTTATTATTCAAAAAGTGGGCAAGATTAACACATTTGAAGATAATTCTAAAGATACTAATTATAAGCTATGTCTTTGACCATTCAAGTGTGATAAACATCCAACGAATAATGATTGCTTTATAATAATTATTGACCTAAGAATAAGGTAGTGTTTTTTTGAAATGCGCCATTTCTTTTGGCATTCCCCAGGGGTTAAGCTACAACATACCGCCGTAGCCATAAATTGACAAACTATAATTAAAGTAGGGAGTAAAATGATGTTAACGCGCGTGTTTGAACATGTACCTAACCGAATTTTTTTAATTTTTTTTTAAACGGTAGGGGAGAGTGGGTCACAGTGGATCACTTTTTTTCTCAAGTCTTACAATTCCGAATTTTATGGCCAAATAATTAATCTCTGAAATTAAATCATAATATGAGTATCTAATCTTCAAAGAAAAGGGCATTTATTGGCGAGTATTACCTAAACTTCCAAGATATAACCACTTAAAAAAAAAAATGGGAATGATCCACTGTGACCCGGGAATGGGTCACTTTGGATCAATACATGGGTGACAGTGAATCGACTAGGATACACTGGATCTATAAAAAAAATACAGTAAAAGACAACAATTTCCATATTATTACTCATTTATTTGTACTCTTAGATAAGTACATAGTCTTTTATTACATATTCAGAACAGTTTTGTAATTTAAAAAAATAATGTTAAGGTTTAATTTGCGATCAAAAATGAAATTAACGTAAATTTGTGTTGGAAAAATTAATGTCAAATGGATAGTTTGATACATATATTGTTTACTCTTTGTGCCAGAAAACTTAGGTTTTGGTAAAATCATCAGTGCAACCGTGGCAATATTGGGCACATTTGGCTTAGTTTCTCATCCGTTCTTCAGTGTGAAGTCCGATACTACTGTCCAACAGCATCTTCTTGGCTACGTGCTAAAACTGTGAACTAACAACCTCCTCCCATTTTTAACCGCACTCTGATTGAAGCGCCTTTCAGTTAGCCACGAGTTGTCCACGTGTTAAAACTGTGAACTAACAAGCTCCTCTCACTTTTAAACGCACTAGCGACTTCCGGTTATTGCCTAGATCTTCTTGTCGGACAGTAGTTTTCTTTACTCGATTGCGAGGCATTTTTACCTACGAAAAAATAGCAGATTAGCTTCATGGGTTACACTGGATCAGCGATCCACTGTGACCCAAAACGAAATGATTCACTGTGACCCATTGGCGGTTATGGTAAAAAAAATAAAACAAAAAAAAAACTATTTAACTCAAAGACAAAACAACATAGTTAACAACGGATTAAAGACATAACAAGCGTAAAACAAAATATAAACATTTACATTTTTTATTCACTTAGAGACAAAACAAATTTTAAAACCACGTGAAAAAATAGTTTTGTTACTTACCTTCTGACCGGAGTGTGACAGCACATCTTCCCGCTTTGATAACGCGTCAGCGACTAGTGCGGAGGAGAGGAGTATGGACGAGCGGTAACCACGCGTTCGTTTGTTTGCGTAAGCGTTATACAAATTGAGTTATAGTGAATAATCCACTGTACCCCGTGATTCACTGTGACCCACTCTCCCCTACATGTTTAAACACGCGCGTTCGGAAAACCTTCGGCGTTTCGTCGGAAGAAATCCGTAATCCAATCCACTATCATTGGTTGCTAGAGGTCTGAGGTCCTAGCAACTAAATTATTAATATATACGTGCGTTACTATGGAAATCAATATGCATGTCAAAATGACATTTCGTACATTTTTTTTGCTAGTCAAGTCAAGTTTATATAATTCAACAGAAAATTTATAAACGTTGTAAGTATATAAAAAGTTCTTTGTATATTATAGTTATTATTAGTTTTTCTTCAATAACTTCATTATTTAATTATAGATTGGGAAAAAAACACCAAATTATTAATCATCATGCACTTCAAGTTTGTGTCTATTTTATATTTAGACTTTGGCCCAAAATCATTATCAAAACGTTTTTTGTGCCTCCTGTAAAATTTTATTCGTGTGTGGATTAGCTCCATTTGCATTTCCACAGTCGACATTTAAGATGTATGTCGCATACTGTCACGCTGTCACGGCAACAATTTTATTCTATGGTTTCATTATTTTGCAGAATATTTTGAACGAACAAGATCTCTGTAAATTCAAAAATGGAGTAACCTAGTAACGAGTCTCTGTAAATTTAATAATATTTTGACCGGAACCTAACCTGCAGACCATAAATAATAGACAACATTCTTATAGAAAATACATAGTTCCAAGCCCTAAAAACAAAAAAAAAACACGCGATTCATAGTTTTAATATTTTTTATATTTATTTTAAAAAACATGGATTTTAAAAAAATATATAAAAATGTGTATAACTTGAAATCCTTTTTATTTATGTGAAATCTTATTTAGGTATGGTCCCAATATTTAAGCACGATTTGATATGAATAAAAAGGATTTTAAGTTATACTCATTTATAATTATTTTTTATATAAATGGATATTTTTTATAATTAATATTAGCACCGAATCTTAGGTGTATATTGGTACGACCGCGTTACAAACACCCGATTTCGTGAGCATACACAACAACCTTCGGTGATTGAAGTTATCATGAAGAGACGCTTTACGTGGTGTATTCCGGGTGCCGCCAAAGAGTGCGGCACTTTGTACCCTTGTAGCACAGCCTCAAGGGTTCCGTCGCCGTGGCCAGCCCTCCCTCACCCTGCAGGGGTGCTACAAAAGCGAACTACGTGCTGCAGGTCTGACATGGTGGGAGACGCAGGAGTTGGCGATGGACCGAGGGAAGTGGCGCCAACTTGTGCTTTCCCTATGCCCTAATGTTGGGACGTGACAGGGTGGAAGAAGAAGAAGAAATATAAAAAATATTAAAACTATGAATTAGTCAAAAATCTAAACCGCTAAAATTTGAAAACTTCATAAACTAAATTTTAATAATAAATATATCCATAAAAATAATTTAATAATAACGTAACCTATGTACCAAATTCACATTTTTTTTACAATAATTTGTAAGTTTATCTTTGACTTGAAAAAAAATATTTTTAATGTTTTCAGATACCTACATATTTATTAGTTAATAAAGTTGAAATTGTAAATTGTCAAAAAAAGCTTGCACGCTTTGTATTTTTCCGCTAGTTTCTCTGTTGGCATATAGAATCCCCATTAAGAAAACTAACCGACACCTATATTCTGTAATATGTATTCTTCATTCAATGAAAACAAATAAGAAGTATGAATGAAAAAGTGTGCACTATTTTTTTCGGATCGCTCATAGTATAGTTAAAAGGTTTGGTTGGGCAGGGTTTAATTGAATTTTAAAAACTAACCAGCACCATCTACAAATTATATTCGTAGTTCAATGAAAACAAATAAGTAGGACTGACAAAGTTTAGTGTGCACTATTTATGTGGAATTTTAACATCCTATTTCCACCCTTCGCCACTGATAGGAGGAGATGGTACGCTCCGCTGTAGGTTGTTGGACCACTTATGAAGGTATATACATACTTAGATTCTTTACACATCCTGAAATTATAACATCAATATCGTCAAAAAGTGCCCTACATACTTTCACCCCACTACAACTGATTCGATTGTTCAACTTTCTAACATCATTTACACATATTATAATCACTGTAAGGCATAAAGTCCACTAAAGCAGGCTTGCGGGGCGCTCGCGCATTTTCTATGTGAATCATCGAAAATACAACGTAATCAAATACGCCAGCGCACACTGGATTTGACGACGCTTTGTGCCCGCCTGCCCCATGAGTCACCGTTGTGTGAATTTCAGCCGGACGAATTAACGAAAATACAACGTAGTCCATTCATTGAACACGGCGAGCAAAATCACGCTCTGGAAGCGTCGTCGATCGACGGGCGAGAAGTCATTATTTAATAACAGAGAACTCATTGTTTAGTTATTGCGTAATTACAAGCCCCGAGAAATAATATAATATTTTTATTGCTTTGTTATGAGGACGCTGATAATAATAATTATTTTGTGCTTCTTGGACCCCTTATTACATAGGTGAAGGGTAATGCGCGGGTGGGAGGGGGCCTACTCAGTAGTGAGCGCACCGAACATTTTTTTGGTGGGCTTTATGCCTAAGTGTTCAAATATTTCATCATCATCATCAGCCTGAATCTATCCACTGCTGGATGAAGGCCTCTTCAAGCTGCTTCCACTTCTCTTGGTCCTGTGCATTGCGTTGCCACGTACTTCCTCAGAAATTTATCATTTCATCGATCCAGCGACCTCTAGGTCTACCTTGCGGACGTTTTGTATTTCTTGGATACCACTGGATGACTAGATTTGTCCAACGATTGTCTCTTCTTCGAGATATGCGTCCAGCCCATCTCCATTAAAGGCTTCTAATAATCTCTATTACATCGCAAACCCTTGTCTGCTTCCCTTATCCACTCATTCCTCTCCATACCACGTTGTGCTACTCTAAGTTTCTGGATCTCTCTTTTACTTAGGGTCCATGTTTCACACGCATATGTGATCACAGGAAGCACACACTGGTTGAACACTTTGCGCTTTAGGCACAGTGGAAGGTCACTTTTGAAGATATTATTCAGGTGGCCAAAAGCACTCCAGCCTAGCTTTACTTGCGAACAATTTCATCAAATATACATCCATCTATAGACACTTGTTGTCCCAGATAGAGGTAGCTTTTCACCTGTTCGAGCTAAGTGCCATTGATGAGGATCTCTTTTTGGCCTACAAATCAGCTGAACATGACTTTCGGCTTTGTTACATTTATTTTCAAACCTACTTTGTTGCTTACTTCATCGAGTTCCTGCATTCTACTTTGGAGGTCTTCTGAGTTAAAATATTTATTGTAATACATTATTTACTAGATGTGCACATTATTTTTAAGTAAGGTGTAACTGAGTGAATGGTATGACGTGCACTTAGTTACTAAAATAATTATAATAAATTTCGAATGATGTGATTTTGACATTGCAAACCACTGCAATGAGAAAACAACCGATGCAATTAAAAAGATATTATGTAGTGCAGTTGCATTGTGACTTGTCTGTCAAATGTATGACGAAGATGATCATATTGAGAATGTATGTGTAATACTGTCATTATCTTGGTAGTTTCGTAAATTTACAAATTTACTAGAAAATAATAATGGTTTTATTAATTTCGTCAATGTATTTTTTACTCAATGTATTTCACATATTGTTTTTCAATTTGTGTGTGAGTCAGGGTATGGACCTAATGGGTTGAGCAAGTGGCTGACATCCATTTCTCGTAAAAACAAAATCTGTTAATACAGACTTCTTCTCTGTGGAGGCCCATAATCTGATCCTATAAGGATTGGACATGGTTGAAAGAAGAAGATCATAATAAATGCGATTGGAGGTTGTATTAACAGATTGTTTTAATTAGAAATGGATGTTAAACAGACGCTCAGGCGGCTCTCGTGGTGCAGGGCGTAAGGCGCTTGCCTTCCACCCGATCCCGATTCTCGGTCATGACACAATATGTATGTGTTTTTCTCAAAGCCTGGGTGTTTGTGATTCTTCAAAATTACTAACAACCATCTTGTACGAAAAAGCAAGGACATGGTTATTAATAATTCTAAAAAAAACTACTCGCTCAATCTATTAGATCTACACTCTGGGTATAAACACGTCATATTGACTGCCAGCTAACTGCACTTTTGACCAAAAATAATAAAGTATGTTTTCTATGCTCACACAAAAATTCAAACTCCTAAACTTATAGATAAATGCGTTATCGTTGTTCACACAAAACACCCAACCGCAGGTGCCAAATTTACAATATCACATCTTTACTATATAAATTATCTTTCTACATAAAAGGGAAGCTAAGTAGTGTATCAATTCATAGTGCAGCTTATTTTTGTAAAAAAAATAATTCCAAGTGTATTTTTGGAATTTTTAAATTCCGCTCGATAGTGAAATTATTTTTTTTTCTCCTTCTTTAACAATTTTCCCAAATACAATTATCCGGTTTGCAGAGTAAGCAGTCGACATTGAAAATTAACATATTGTGAATTTGCCAAACCCTGAATTCTAACCCGGTACCTAAGACAATATAGGCGTGCATTGTAGGCGTAATTCAGACAGAATTTATTGTTTTAAAATTTTCCATTGGCTATTGAAGTTACTCGTAATTATGCATGGAACAAAATAATTTGAAAACATCTTATGGTTTCATTTGAACATGGAAACATGGAAAGTGACCAACGTGACTTGAACCGGTAACCGCTGGACTCGCGCCAATGTGTTTTTTCCAATTGAGGCGTATTATTACAAAAAGCCACAAAGTCCACAATTCAATGTTTTCGGGAAACAACGTTTTTATGTTTCAAGCTTCAATTATTTGTTTTAACGTGAGATTATTTTTTCCGTTTTGTAATATATGTCAAAATTAGAACCAAATGGCAATTTGTTTCAGCCGATAAAATCTTAAATGTAATAAATATAGGCAAAATAAAATTGGACGTAGCGCTACTTGTAACTCATTTTTTAATTTATTCCGCATAAAGAACATATTTCCGTGGCACTGTCATAAGTTTACTAGATGCTACAGCATAGGAGACGCCCTTTTCAATATTGAACGTTCCCTTATTGGTTGACTTAAGCACGCGCGAAATTAACCAAGCTTTAAATAACATGAGACACGGACGCTTTTTGTAATAAATAGAGACTTAAAAGATTTTTTTTTCGTAGGGTTATGTCGCGTTTTGGAATGTATAGATCAATACATATTGTGTAAAATTATACAAAGAAGACGTGCGTATTTTTTCTCGATTTTTACCAAATGTGGACTTATCGCTTTTTGGAATTAGACTCCTCAATTAAGCTATTTGAGATGTATTCAAATTATGTATTTTAAATATAATAAGTATAGTATTTTACATTCTCAAAACTTGGGAAATTTAAAAGGGGGCATCCGACGAGTTAGATTCATTCACAAAATCATTAAACTACATTTGATTATAAAAAATATGCGCATTCATCACAAACTGAGTGTAAAATATTACCCAAACATAATAAAATTTGTGAATTTATTACTTTGGAAAATTTTATCCAAATTTGGTTATCGCAATCAGATGTATGGTATAGGAATGCACACGCATACAAGAAGATATAATTAATAGAAGAAGATGGTTGTAATAATTCAGAAACCTTCACGGGTGTGCGCACAACAACTGAAGAATGTTTCACTGCAATTGGATGAATGGTATAGGAATGCATACACATAGAAGAAGAAGAAGATGGTTTTGATAATTGAAACACCTTAATGAGTGTGCGCACAATAACTGACGAAAGTTTCATTACAATCGGATGAATGGTATAGGAACCATACGAATAAAAGAAGATAGAATGAAGAAGAAGATGTTTGCACTAATTCAGAAACCTTTACGGGTGTGCGCACAACAACTGACGAAAGTTTCACTGCAATCGGATGAATGGTATAGGAACACATAAACATAGAATAAGATAGAATAAAAGAAGAAGAAGATAGTTGTACTAATTCAGAAACCTTCGCGGGTGTGCGCACACCAACTGACGAAAGTTTCATCGCAATCGGATGAACGGTATAAGAACGCATACGAATAGAAGAAGAAGAAGATGGTTTTGATAATTTAAACACCTTTGTGAGTGTGCGAACAATAACTGACGAAAGTTTCATTACAATCGGATGAATGGTATAGGAACCATACGAATAAAAGAAGATAGAATGAAGAAGAAGATGTTTGCACTAATTCAGAAACCTTTACGGGTGTGCGCACAACAACTGACGAAAGTTTTACTGCAATCGGATGAATTTTATAGGAACGCATTAAAATAGAATAAGATAGAATAAAAGAAGAAGAAGATAGTTGTACTAATTCATAAACCTTTGCGGTTGTGCGCACACCAACTGACGAAAGTTTCATCGCAATCGGATGAACGGTATAAGAACGCATACGAATAGAAGAAGAAGAAGATGGTTTTGATAATTGAAACACCTTCGTGAGTGTGCGCACAATAACTGACGAAAATTTCATTACAACCGGATGAATGGTATAGGAACCATACGAATAAAAGAAGATATAATGATGAAGAAGAAGAAGAAGATGATGATGATTTTTCTAATTTAGAAACCTTTGCGGGTGTGCGCACAACAACTGACGAAAGTTTCATCGCAATCGCATGAATGGTATAGGAACGCATGCGGGACAAACAAACATTCATTTTTATATAATATAAGTATAGACTACTGTTATATTTCATTATTATTTGTAATATTTTTAATTATATAATATGTATATATGCAATAGTAAATTTTATATCGTTAACATAATTTATATTGTTAATTTTAGTTACCTACTTCGAATGAATATTTTTTTTAATTTGTATAAAACATATTTATTTTTTCTCCAAGAAATATAACCACAGGACGCCTTTTGCAAAAAGCCCCTAAAACGGTAGTTGAGTTTCAAAGTCCCCTAAAATAAAAATCATTTGATTTTTAATATATTCTCTCAGTAAAATATGCAAAAACTGACTAAGGGATACTAAATATTATACTCTTTACAGTGTATAAATTAAATAATAAATACATAAAGTTCACGCATTCAATAGATATGACTTTTTCTCATTTTTCTCAGAACTGTCAAAAGTCGTTTTAGGGGCTTTTGAAATAAGATGCTTCAAATGACGAGTTCTTCATTGAACATTTCACCGTGGAGTATATTTGTACGTATGCTACAATATGTGGAGATGTCTTTACTAGGTTAGTTGACGTTAGGGTTAATCTAATTGGAACAGTACTATTTGCAAATTATCGCCGCATTTTGTAAGATAAGTACAAATGTATTCCACGGTGAAATGTTCAACGAAGAACTCGTCATTTGATAAAATGTTAGACGAACTCATGTTTCACGTACTGCGGCGCACGAATTAGTGTCCCACGATGATCTGCATACGTACAACTTACATGTAACCAATTTTATTATCTATGGTGGTCAATTTTCCATGAACGGCACAATTTTCATATATGTAGGTAAAATATATCCGAAAATAAAAATCCAATATGATATGTTTATTTTTAAAGTGTTGTTATTTTATGTCAATGTTTTTAAATTGCATACGAATTACTGGGGAACAAAAATAAACACAACTGTGTACTCAGGGGAAATAATATGTCGACAAACTGTCCAGTGGGTAGATACAGTTAAAATAAAACGCTACCTAACACTATTCTGCTTATTTGGGGTCTCTGGCAGAGGTCGTCAGAGGTTGTGAATATTGTTTTACAGTTGTTGTTGCGTTGTGTAACCTTTTTACACGAGTGCTTTAAAATAACTTCTCTTGGACTCTAAATACATCTCAATTGTACTTGAAATTATACGTAAACAACTCAACCTATTTCGGTGTATGATTGTTTGAATGAAAAATATGGGTGCTAAGATTATTGAAAATAATTACAAGATAAAAATAACTTTTTATATAACACGTTTTTAAATTTTCTGTTGAATCATATAAACTTGACAATTCTATGTATTAATAAATACTTTTTTTTGTACTTTATAGAAATTCTGAATAAATATAGAATACTGAAATGTTATTTTGACATTTCATATTGATTTCCATATGTATTAATAATTTAGTTGCTAGTACCCCCTTAGCAACCAATAGTAGTGTTTTACATTTTACGATTTTTTTCCGAAATAGCTTTCCATACAAAACAGAATTAACTGAAAATGAATTCAATTCTGCTTAAAGATGGCTAAACGTATTAAAAGAATGCATTGTCGTCGTGTTCTGATATATTCTAAAAGTTTCAAATGTCTAGCTAGTCGGGAAGTTAGTTAAAAATCTTCAATCGTCCAATAGAAATCTTGGACAAACAAGAAAAGAATTGTACTGGACAAACAAGAATACGAGCTAATAAAAACGTAGTAAAATAAACTTTATTAAAAAAAAAAAAACAAAAAAAACTTGGGGGTATTCTGGTACTCCAAACGTAAGTTATCAACACAAAGTTCCTTAAAAAAGAGCTAAGTTCTCAAAAATGGTTGTCGACAATCTACTTTTCGAGCTATGTAATTCAAGGCAGGCCAGGGGACGAAGCCCAACTAGTGTTATACTATTATTATTATTATTAACTAAGTATTATAATTTACATTGAATTTTTTTTTGTTCAAATATCAGCTATAGATTATTTTGTAATATTATCAATGGCACCTAAGCTGTAGTAGGGGTAAGTAACTGAAAGAAAGTTCTAAGACATCCATATTTACAGGATTTTGAATTATGTTCATCTTCAGTATTTTACTGAATATAAAATATTATATTTTACCCTTTTGCAATAAAATAAATATGGTGTCACTAAAAAGACAACTGCTACTAAAATAGAGAACGGCGATTCGAACTCAAGTTATAAAGTTCACACATAGTCCAATATTTCTGGTAAAAACGTTGGGCTAAAATACCTATAGCCTCAGGGCACGCGATAGTATGACACAAATTCTGACATTTTTAATACGTATTTTTTACAAAAACCATGTAATTGTATGTATGTGTTGTATATTTGTTTCATCGTTTAGTTTATGCAACAGCCGGACAAGTTCAATAAATAATAATACATACATACAAGGTGTCATTGATGGTAAACAAGTTATATTTTTTTTTGTAGAATATAGAATTAATTATGAAGTTATCAAAAAAAATCGTCTTCGCCAATGATTGTTATTGGGTAAATAAGCAACTACCAATTAGATTCAGATATTATTTTGTGAAATTAACTGTGTACGAGTATTAAAGTGTATAATTTGGAATTTCAATGATTTCGCTTGTTTGTGATATAATATGCCATAGACTAGGGTCCGATATGTGTTACCTTGTTAAGCAATCATTTTTTTTAGAATCGGACATATTATAATATTTTATCACGTTTTTCTTAGCTCGTATTCTTGTTTGTCCGGTGGTTGTTTATCCAGTACGAATCTTGCAATCGATTTTTCTAGCTAGACATTTGAAACTTTTAGAAAATATCAGAACACAGTGCCAATGCATTCTTTTGATACTTTTAGCCATCTTTAAATAGAATTGAATTCATTTTCAGTTAATTCTGTCTTGTATGAAAAGTTATTTCGGAAGAAATCCGTAATCCAATCCACTATTATTGATTGCTAAGGGGGTGGTCGTAGCAACTAAATTATTAATATATACGTGCGTTACTATGGAAATCAAAATGACATTTCAGTATTCTATTATATTTGTTTGTTTGTTGCAAAATAGCAAAATAATGATTTGTTGACAATTGCCTTATTTGTCCTAAATTATTAATACATAGAATTTTCAAGTTAATAATATGATTCAACAGAAAATTTAAAGACGTCGTATGTAAAAAGTTATTTTTATCTTGTAATTATTTGGATATTTACTTCTATACTGATGACATGTAAGTGTTTCATGTTGGTGTAGAAATAATATTAGTTTTATTTTTGATTAAAGTTTGATAATTGATTCCCAATAAAATTAAATTCAAAGATCGTAAAATGTTCTTTCTTCCAAATTTAGTAAGGTGGGTCCGTTATGCATTAATAAGCCATGTGGCTAAGGGTCCAACATGCCCCATGTTACCCTACTAAGCCATCATTATATACTTCGCAAGAAAGGTCAGCCTATTGTATGCACGACTCCTGAACTATCGATAGTTTAATCCAATTGTCATTATTCGAAATTGGGAACGCGTGAAGTTTCATATTGATTCGTAAGCACTATGAATACATTTCCCGCGTAAATTTGTTGAAATATTTGAATGATTGATTGAAATTTTATTTGCATTTACACTATAAATATATCCAACAATATAGACAGTGTTTTTTTTTAAAAATATATTTCCGAGAATATCATTTTTTCAGAATATAGTTATAGTTTTGAAAAACCTCAAAGGGTGTACAATATAATATAGTGAAAGAGTTATCTAACCTTGAACTTGCCCAATTCAAGGGCAAACAGGGTGAATTTAATAAGTTATTATTGTTACCGATATCATTTCCGACTGTTTGTTTACATGAAGCCGATTGCATCATTTTCTCTCGCTCGGTGTCCACCAATGTCAACTTGTCTTGCCAGATCTAGCATTTTTGAGTAAACATATAGCTTGCAAAACACGCATCGGGTCGTATCGCATTAAATCTAACGTTTTTCGACACCGCTGACAGTTTAAACTTCTCTTTGTTGAAAATAAGCATTCTGGCTTTTTGTATATCTTATAATTAGCTATTTCTTTTATTCAACGAATAATTCAAAAAATTTTAAACATGAACCATTCTAATTATTGAACATACATAATTTTGGAAACATTTCTGAGAAACTATATTATAACCTATAGAAAAAATCTTTTTGAAAAAAGTAAAAAATCGAATCTGCGGCTCTTGGGGTATTCACCCTGTGCATTAATTAAGCACATACAAAATTATGACTAAATTTCATACTTACCTACATTTATTATTTTAAAACAAATAAAATCACATTCGCTCTTTGTTCTTCTAAAAACATATTGACATATTTTTTTGAAAAGATAGTTTCTAGACAAGGGAACTCAGATATAATGGGAACTGAAATACATAACGGGTAAGGCGATAACAGGTCACCGTCTCGAGTAAGGAAGAATCCGGGTTAATCTTACACACGTGTCAAGAATACGTTTTGCGTCGAATACTGAAAACTGCTCTTGGTTTATGCATTTACGCTCATTTAATGTTGGTGTATCACACACACTATTGCACGTGCATAACCCCGGTTTCAGACGGGACACCGGTGTCTCGTTCGAATGTACGAGTAATAAGGAGGTCTTTGTATTCGAACAAAGGGGTATTTGTATTATGTTTATGAACGCCCCGAGCTAATGAGTCAAAGCGTGTATGGTACACTTTTCCGTCGGCCACTACATTCTCAAGCCGCCGATACACATGTTTTTATGATCGCAGCCAGTTTCATGTTCTAATTTATATCGCGAAATTATGCATTGACTCATTAGCTGTGGGCGTTCATAAACATAATACAAAGTTCCCTTTATTCGAATACAAAGGCCTCCTTATTATATACGAGCGCGACACCGGTGTCCCGTCTGAAACCGGGGTAATGCGTGCTTCATTTTCGTAGGACAATCACACATTCAAAACCCTGCATCAATATGCAGCGTATTGAATATAGCCTATCGGTATTCTATTTATTGTCTGTTCTGTATTCTAGACACTTTTGAGAACATCTGGAATTTTTCTCTGCCATCTAACTTATTTTCTTACCCTATCTGGCATATTTTTGTGAATGGCAACACTATCGTTGTCGCTCCAATTACGTTATATTTTCTGTCAAAACTATCGAACTTCACGCTTATGTAGAATTTTATAGAAATATTCTCCTGGTGAGTGCTCTTATCTGTTAAGCTATAGATCTTTATATGACCCATGCGCATTAATTCTAATAACTATGTTATACAAGAGTTTTCAAATTTCGCTAAGAAAACGCAACAGGCTTTGTAATTAAATTAAATCAAGGTAATGCTATTACTAATTTAAATATACATAAATAAACATTATTTGTGTTGATATCAACTTTTGATCATACTACGTTTATATTATAATAAATAGAGAGAAATAATTACAAGATAAAAAGAAATTTTTATATAAGTACGTTTTTAAATTTTCTGTTCAATCATATTATAAACTTGACTTGACTAGCTTAAACGATCAAAAAAAATTGTACTTGATAACAATAATACTGAAATGTCATATTGATTTCCATAGTAACGCACGTATATATATATAATATTAATAATTTAGTTGCTAGGACCCACATAGCAACCAATAATAGTTTTACTTTTTATGGATTTCTTCCGAAATAACTTTTCATACAAAACAGAATTAACTGAAAATGAAATCAATTCTTTTTAAAATGGCTAAAAGTATTAAAAAAATGCATTGGTAACGTGTTCTGATATATTCTAAAAGATTCAAATGTCTAGCTAGTCGGGAAGTTAGTTAAAAATCGATTGCAAGATTTGTACCGGACAAACAACCACCGGACAAATAAGAATACGAGCTAAGAAAAACGTTGTAAAATAGCCTTATATTGGACAGCTATTATACATAGGTAGCCGTTTATATTTCGGGAATTGGCAACACTGGTGTTGCTAGGTGGAATTTGACTTCTGTATTTTGAAGTTTGATATTTTTAAGTTAGTTAGTTAAGTTAGTTTTTTTATAAGTACTCAAAAAGTTTTAGCAAACAGACGATTTTTGTTTTTGTTAAATTCATTTGAAAAATTTATCTCGGCCAAAAAATGGAATTCAGTCGTGAAAATTTTCGTGGGACTATTTTTCACAACTTTCGACGTAGATTATCGCGAGAACAGTGCTTTGCTGAACTTAGTCTTTTATATGGCAATAAAACACCATCAAAAACTACGGTATATCGCTGGTTTAATGAATTTATCGTGGCCGTCGTTTGCTCACAGATGAGCCGCGTGAAGGTCGTCCAAAATCGGTTGTTTCTCCAGAAAACATCGATGCTGTGCGTGAACTGATAATGCAAGATCGTCATGTGACATACCCTGAGATTAAGGCATCCTTGGACATTAGTAACACTAGCATGTATATGATCTTGCACGAATATTTAGACGTGAAGGAGCTATTCGCGTTGGATCCCGCATAATTTGACAATTGCATAAAAAATGGGGCGTGTCAATTGGTGCAAGGAAATGCTCAAAAAATACGATCGAGGTGCTTCAAAAAACGTTTACAAGATTGTTACAGATGACGAATCTTGGATCTATACGTATGAGCCCAAAAGTAAACATCAGTCGACCGTATGGGTCTTCCAAAATGAGCTTAAACCAACAAAAGTTGCTCGCGCTCGAAGCACTTCGAAGCAAATGGTCGCCTGTTTTTTCGGAAAAACGAGCCATGTCACAACTGTGCCTTTAGAAAATTGAAGAACAGTCAATTCTAAATAGTACACAAACATTTGTTTGCCAGAAGTTTTTGGTGAAATAAGGAAAAGTAACCGTCGGCGTCAAATCATCCTACACTAAGACAATGCGAGCTCTCACACATCGGCTCAAACAAGCGCCGATTTGAGCACTCAAAACATTAAATTTATGGGTCATCCGCCGTAAAGCCCCGATTTGGTACCAAATGATTGCTTTTTATTCCCGATAATCAAAGATAAATTGCGTGGTCAACGATTTTCTATACCAGAAGAGGCGGTTGATGCATTCAAAAACCATGTTTTGGAGTTACCTTCTGCAAAGTGGCAAAAATGCTTTCCAGGTTGGTTCAAACGCATATAAAAGTGTATAAATGATCGTGGAGGATATTATTAAAAACAATAAAATTGTTTTCATTTATAAAAAAATCGTTTTTGTTTGTTGTTCCCGAAATATAAACGGCTACCCTCGTAATTACTGAGTCAAATTTTATTACTTGGTAATCAATTATTTCAATGAGATATTTAAACTCGTTTAAGACGATACAACTATACATGAATCGATACTTGTGATAGTTACTCGTATTTCCTGGTCGATGTTAATGTTAAAAATACAATTTTTAAATTCTTGATACCAAAAATCTACTGAACCTTATCTTGGTGCATACCGGTTGGAAAGCTCTTTTGATACAGTGCGTAAGGCGCGGGAGTTTCGAGTTCGATTCCCGATGAGGTCACCGTATATTGATGTGATTTTCTCAAAGCCTTGGTGTTTGTGATTTTTCACTTATATTACGAAAAACAATGGGCCTCTTGACCTGTTGTGTTATAAAGAATAGGTACAATATTATATACTGCCAGGGGAGTCTAGGACAATTTGACAACTGGACGCCACGGAATTCGAAAATAAATAGACGATAGGTACTTATAAGTACTTAAAAAAATATGTAATATTATTATTTATATTTAGATGATTATATTATGATTTAATAGTTAGTGAGAATGTAAATATGCAGACGTAAATAATGATTTAATCGTGCATATGTTTAGTTCCAACGAAAAAAGAGGTTTTTTGTTTTATATAAAGCCTTAGGCATGGTAATTCTCAATCCGCAATAAAGAATACATTATGTTAAGAGTAAAATGAATTAAAACTACTAAGTAGTAGATAGAAACTGATTAAAATATTTCGTCTACGTTCTGTATACGTGTCTACGACAGTGCGGCGTCCAATTGTCCGGAGCCCAGTCGTCCCATTCCCCTGCCAGGGTTACTGCCAAAAGTCTCGAAATCATGTAATGGAATAATTGCAATTTGAAGTTTTACATGCCCTCTAAAATCAGGTATAATGCTTATTACTTTGTGCTTTATGTGCACGTTATATACATCGGATGACCTTGTTTTTTTTTCTATGATACATATTTATATCAAATCAAATTTATCAAATCAAATTTATTTATTTTACATATAATGAACATAGCAAATTATAAATTCAAAGCGTTCACGACATGACATAAAATAAGTGTTAATAATTTAAAAAAAATAAAATACCGAGAAGTGTGAGTTAATAATACAATAGGTAATAAAATAAGACTTTGATATACCCTATCTTAAAAACTTATAAAACAACGTCCATGTTATCAAACATGGTTATTGCTCTCCCAATTGGCATTACTAATGGCAGGTTAGTTCTGCACCGTGGAAAAACAAACAACGGATGCCCTCGATTCCTAAGGTAATTATCAGAGACACACAAGGCAATACCACCAAGAATGGCAGAGTTCGCAGAGGCCGCGTATAAGTTTGAAAAATATGTAGCTAAATAAAGATCCCTTCTAAATTTTAAGCTACAGTATGTAAGCATCCCAAGAGAAAATCAATTGGACAGAGCCACGGGTAAAATCCATACAGTCGAAAGTAAAGGAGTCTCAAAAAATTTTTTTGGACTCTCCACCATAAGGCCGTACTTCAACTGATGCGGGGCCCAAACGATAGACCCACTCTCAAGTCTGCTTCTAACTAATGAGTTATAGAGAATTTATATATTCACAAATACTCCGTTGTTAACTCTAAATACCTACCTAAATTATCAACATACCAACTTTTGTCATTATTACATTATATTGTATTACATAGTAAGTAGACAATAAATAATTATTCGTCATCTTATATACACTTTTCAAGGAACGAAGGCAAAGTAATAATATTATAATGTATATAAGAAGATTGAGAACTGTGAATATTGGTTATTATTATATACAAATACGAGTCCTTTGAGCAAGACAATGAATGCTTCGTTGAAACGATTCACTGGAGGGCATTTTCAGCCTTCTTTTGAAACGAAATGTCTACCTTCGTTCGGTGCTTTAGACTTGAGATAAACCGTTTGAAGCTAAGATATTGTGCCCCCCCCAGTGGCGAAAGTGGTGAGGTAAACAGCGGTAGAAATGGACCGGAGCGCGACTCCGGTTCATGAAATCCTTGAGACTACCACTCCGTCCCGTGAATAGATTAACAATAGCGCTCCGGGTTCGGAATTATTATGAAAATATGGAAATTAATTTACATTACTTAGGTACATATTTTTTCTAATAGTAAATAAAAAAACTTGATATTGTGTTTGTTTTTTAAACAATTTAAATACTAAGGATTTCAAAATTTGTTATTTTGTGTAAACCAGGGAACTCAGAAATAATGGAAACTGAAATACATAACAGGTAAGGCGATAGCAGGTTACCGACTCGAGTAAGGAAGAATCCGTGTTAAACTTACATACGTGTCAAGAATACGTTTTACGTCGAATACTGAAAACTGCTCTCGGCTTATACATTTACGCTCATTTAAAGTTGGTGTATTACACATACTGTTGCACGTGCATAATTCGTGCTTTATTTTCGTAGGACACTCACACATTCAAAAACCTACTTCAACATGTGGCCTATCGGTATTCTATTTATTATCTGTTCTGTGGTGTAAACATATGAATTATTATAAAATATATTATGGTTTTCGAAAGAATTAACTAAAGGTACATACTAATTTAAATTTCCGGTGTTTAACAAACGCATATTTTTTTTATTAATTAAAAATAATATATTTTTATAAATTATATTATTGTTTATATTATGGTGGCGCTTTTTGCAGTGGACTGTATAATTTAAAGCTGGTTTGGATTCCGGATCTAGGGGTGGAGGCGATTTAACAGGATGCCAGACACTGACCTTTCATGATGTTGATGATGGCTCCGGGGTCTGGGTTGCACTATCAATCGTGCAGTATTGTTTGTTTGGGTTACCCAGTGCGCGGCACTTGACGGTACGATGGACGGTGTTGATGGATGATATACTATGGGGTTGATGAATGATGATGCGTTATAATGCTTGATGAGGATAGGTATGTCTGTAGGATTGAAATAATCAATACACTGTGGTTTAGCAATAACATGCCAGCACATACAAGTGTCTTGAACTAACCTTTGAATCACTCAGTAGTTAACGACGGCTAGGCTTTTAACAGGCCCGCAACACGACCGCTTCTCGACGGCTGTCTTGAAATTACCTTTTGAATCACTCTGTAGTTAACACAGCCTCATTCGTATCGAATCAGATATAGCTCGACAGCTTTAGCAAGCCTACGCGCTCGGCGGTTTTGGTGTAACTGAATGTAGTTCGCAATTACGGCCGTCGCATGATCGGTAATTTGTCATCGTCGTGACAATACTAAATAAGGGGATTTGAGTAGGGGGGACTAAGGATGAATGCGACCACAATTTGACCCAATCATATTATCTAATTATATATAATAATTTTTCATTATCAGACATTTGCGTTAAATTGCATGTTGTCTGTCGTCTGAGATGCATTATGCAGTGTTTTGACACATTATTAATTATTGGAGCATCGGCGAAAAGTTTACTGGGAACATCCTTGACTCTACCATTAGAGAAGCAAATGACCGAGAGAGATGAAGAGTATTGGTCACCCAGAATATGACTGAATTTCATGGTGTTCACCATCGACAGCCTGAAAGGAACGACCAAGAAGAGCATACTTCTTAAATTCTGTCATCTTTTACCGATAATATAGTGCACTTCACTTTAATGAATCAATATATCTAAAGTCAACTCTATTGTTTTAACTTTGGCTGAACTCTATGTTATAATATTAATACTATCGACCGAATGTACCTACTTGATGGAATTTGAATTAAAATTCTAATGGATTTAAGTTTTGTGCTTTTCCACTTAAGTCGTTATCTGCGACCCGGGTTTCGCCTTTTGGCATCGTCAGGCACTCCACTAGTTACCACTGTTCCCAGAACGGACGACTTTACACCTCTTGAGGGTAGTATTTTTATTGTTTATAATTACTAATGATCTATTGTTAGGTTTTGACGATTTTTTTATGCACTTATTGAGTGTATTATTATTAATAAGGTAAGGGGTTTTTTTACAAATACTTCAACTATTCATAATTTGTTTGTTATATTTTTTTTATTGTGACCTTTGACTTAAAAGATAGGTGATAAGCTTCACCTACTTAATTGTATTGATTTGTTATATAAGTTAGAGTTAATAGTATTCGGTGTCAGTGTTTATTTGCCGTTTGGTGAGTTTACACAGTGCCTGAAGATGTCGAAAGGCGAAACCCGGGTCCCAGAAAACGACTCAAATGAAATAGTACAAAACTTAAATCCATTAGAATTTAACTCTGTGTATCTTGGTTATGATTTTTCCTAGCTATAGGTACACAAAATCATTGCTATTTTTTCCCCTTCTTTAATGCTCTTTTGTACCTACTCCACTGTAAATACTGCACAGTTAAAAGAAGAAAAATACGTTTTAGTTATCTGCCCTTTGTTTCAGATTAACCTACCTACGTGGAAATTTTTCCATTGTGGAATATTTCGCTTTTAATCTTGTGGAAATTCACATTTTCACTTCTGTTGTTATTATTTTTTTAAAACTTCGGTTTTCCAACAATAATTTTGTATTGTTCTATAAGCAAGCCTCGAATAAATAAGAAAGGATAATATCTTCATCGGTAGAATACAATGAATTCAAATAAAGAACGATTTAAAAATGGATTATTTTTTGTATCGTTTATTTAGCTTACAATTTTCATTCATCTGCTATATTAAAAAATATTATTAAAACTCAATTCAGTTTTATGCACATAACAGATAATATTTAGGCTATATATCAATACATTAAATTTTGACGCACGGTTTTGAATGTGAGTGTCCTGCGAAAATGAACCACGCATTATGGTCGTACAACAGTGTGTGTACTACACCAATATTAATTGAGCGTTAATTAATAAACCGAAAGCAGTTGCCAGTATTCGACGTACGACGTATTCTTGACACGTGTTTAAATTTATCCCGTATTCTTCCTTGGGTACCTACTCGAAATCGGTTGCCTGCTTCTCCTTACCAGTTAGGTATTTCAGTTCCCATATTTCTGAGTTCCTTGGTTTTATGACAACATTATCAAGGGACGCGATGCACAGAATTTCAACACTAATTATCCGTTTTTAAAGCCTGATTCAGAAGATGCTAGTATTTTTGTCGAGTGGCAAATTATGATTTACTTACCACTAAAAGTTATAGTAACTGAAAAGTGTCTAAACACAGTTCATTAGCGAGTGGCCGTCAATTAGTAGGTAAACAGAATGTCATTATGATGCCTTCTCTTTTTTAATGTTAGAAATTTGCATTTAATGACGACATGACATATATTATTAATACCATAAAAGAGTAAATAATCATATTTTGGAATAAAAATTATTCTTTTTTCAAACTAATTTAGCATTTTTACAATGGACCTCCAGATAATAAGTATTATATAGGTAAAACTATCAACCAAAAGGTAAATACAGACTTAATGATCTATTATTAGAGTCTTGACGATGTATACACCTATCGATTGTATTATTAGTAAAAGGTTTTTTTAAGAACTACATCAACTATTCATAATATATTGGTTATATTTTTATTGTGATCCTTGACTTAATAGTTTTTACATACTTTATTGTATTAATTTGTTATATAAGTTAGAATTAATTGTATTCGTAGTCGGTATCTATTTACCTTTTGGTGAGTGCACATAGTGCCTGAAGATGTCGAAAGGCGAAACCCGGGTCGCAACAACGACTCAAATGGTATTGTACAAAACTTAAATCCATTAGAATTTAAATTCCATCAGGTACCTTCGGTCGATAGTATTAATATTATATAATATAATATATTCAAAGGCAAAGACGGAACGTAAAATCTTGTCAATTTAAATGACGAGTCAATTACAAACTTCATCGAATAATTTACCAAATATATTTAACTACAACCTGATGAATGTCACGACAATTAAAGATATATTGCATTTAGAAAAAAATGCTGCTTAATGGCCCACATACTCAGCGTAGGTCAAAATAGAGCTTTTATGGTATTTTCAGAGCTTAACCCTGGACATTCCTTAACCGTTGTAGATAATCTATTTATATAATTTTGAAGCCTTATTATCCTTTATATTTATTTTAAACAGTAGATGACTGACGCATTAACAAAACCATTAGTAAAATTAATGTTATCATTATAATAGTGACATATTTACGATAAAAAATTATATTGCAAATCTCTGTGATCCCAAATTTGACAAGAATTAGGCATTTTATCATTCAAAAAATGGGCACGATTAACACATTTGAAGATAATTCTAAATATACTGATTATAAGCTATGTCTTTGACCATTTAAATGTGATAAACATTCTACGAATAATGTTTGCTTTATAATAATTATTGACCTAAGAATAAGGTAGTATTTTTTTTAAATAAGCCATTTCTATTGGCATTTCCCTGTAGCTATAATATTACTAGCTACAACATACACAAAGGATAAATGAAGTAGGGAGTAAAATCATGTTAACGCGCGTGTTTGAACATGTACCTAACCGAAAAAAATTTTTTTTTTTTTAAAATGGTGCATATTTCATTATAATAATGTCAACATAAATTTTATTAATGGTTTTATAAATGCTTTTAAAAATTAATAAATCTAAAAAATCGTAACACCACTGCACATGGATGTACTGAAATATGACTATATTCTAAAACATAAGATCAAGAGGTTTAAAAGAATACTATTTTATGTAATAAAAATACTTTACACAGTCATCAAATGTTTAAAATAAATATAAAGGATAATAAGGCTTCAAAATTATATAAATAGATTATCTACGACGTTTAAGGAATGTCCAGGATCATGCTTTAAAAATAGCATAAAATCTCCATTTTGACCTACGCGGCGCACTTCCCCCTTAATGGTTAATGTTTAATTCTCATGGTTATTTTTTAATCAACTTTTATATTATTATTTCACTCTATAGCGGCGCTACTCCGAAAATAGACCCATAGATGGCACGGCCCATTAACTGGACGCCGCAAGCACTAAGTAGACGTATTAGCATTTATTTTATGTTGACTCTGTAATTGATATCTCTCACAGATCTCTTGTAGCATCAGTCCCGTGCGGCTCCGTTTCGGGACGGAATGAGCACTAAAATCACTTTCAGACACGTTTATAGCGCAATGGAAGGCGGCCGTGCATATCCACGGCATACATGACGGGTGGTGGTGGGAAAACAAAGTAGATCTCTCACAGTCTTACAGCCAGTTAGTTTAGTCTGATTAGCTCTGACCCTTTTGATCATACATGTCCTCTATTTTGAGACTAAAGACCTTTCACTATCGAGATTTGTTTCTAATAATAAGTGTGGTATCTATTTATCAAATGTGATACCTACCTGAATTGAACTAATCCTGTGGCAAATTCATCTGGTTATTTGGTCAAGCGAGTCATCTTATCTTGTTAATCTGTTTTCATGTACCTTTTGAAGTATTCTCTGTTATTGTAAGTTAATCTCTGTGAACTCGGAATAAATACTAAAACCGGAAGTGTTTCTATTTTATAAATGCTATAACATACTATAACTGGCGATGATCATCGGCCCAAAGTGTTTCTATATTAAATAAAATAAAAATAAAATAAAAAAGCCTTTTTATTTCTTACAAACAAAAGTTAATGACAGTTAATTGACTATATTTAATGAATATATATATAACCTATGAATATATGTATTATGTATATATATCTATCTTTGATTGTATTAACTACTTATTTTTTAGTTTATATAATATTAATTATTTTAAGATTTTTTATTTTGTATAAATACTATTAGATAATGTTTATAAATTAAACAGTGATATATAATTAGTTTGTTTGGTTTGTAAGAACCCCTCTTCGGGTGAAGGCCTCCTCCAAAGAGTCCCACTGGACTGTTTTTATAAAGTGTTTCTATATTATAAATAAATAAAAAAAACCATCATATAACTCATAGTAATATGTACCATTGCTTAATATCTGTTATTGATATAAATAGTAGCATAATTACAGATGATTAATTACGGTGGTTGAAATAAATTATTCAACTATGACTGTGCAATAATCACCACTCAATAAACTGTTTATTCCCAAACTGTACTACTGCGATGTACAACCTTTTTTATTATGTATGCAAACATTATTCATTTTTTAATAATTCAAAGTTCGCACAGGCCTTTACCTATAATGATGTATTCCTTCTTGAAAAAAATAATTATTTTTAATTACGTATTATTGTGTGTTACTGTCAAAAAATGGTAAGTCGATAATTTAGATATTTAGCGTTAACAACGGAGTGTGTGTCTATATAAATTATAAATATGTATGCTAGAAAAAAATTCAAGGTCATCCGATGCATATAAAGTACAAAAGAATTGGAATTATGCCTGATTTTAGACGGTATGTCAAACTTCAAATTGCAATAATTACTCCATAACATGATTTAGAGACTTTTGGCAGTAACCCTACGAATGTACCTATTGCATACTCTAGTCATTCTACTCTACACTACGTACATGTACGAGACGAAACTCAGTGTCATTAGGGATTGCAATACCGGTATTCTAGTATTTATCAATACCAAAATACCGGTTTTAAAAAATCAAAATACTGGAATTTTCGGTATTAAGAAAGCGCACTTGTTTACGTTTTTGATAAGTTGTGTGCTGCTAAAATTCGAATATATTGATTGAATCCTAGAGAGGTGAAATAATAATAAAACAAAATTCATATATAATTGTCGCGATGAATTATCGTAACATTATTTTGAAATAGAAAATATTTGTGACATGTTCAATTATTCTATAATAATTATTGATGACTGTACAAGCGTTGAATTTAAGACGCTTTTCCTACAGCCGGACTTATTTGCACGTGATAAACTAGACGTCTTTTGAGGGCTTTAGTCTAAATTATCAATTAATTCAAATTATTTGCAAAAATCACTAGTTCTTCAATATATGATCAATACATATTTTTAGATGTCAACATAATAAATGTAGGTAGGTGGATTTTGGCTAAAATAATGTTTTAAAGAAATTTTAATTGCTATACTTATTCATTGGTAAGTACTTCTGTTTTTTAATGTTTTAACGAATACCGGTAATAAGAAATACCGAAAACTGGTATTAACATTTTCATTTGGTATTGCAATTCCTAAGTGTCACTATTGGTGAGAAACTTTTTCTTTTTATTATTATGACTGTGTGTGAGTCTTGGCCTGTTTTAGCATCTGCCAATCTGTTTAAAGCTCTTCTCATTAAGTTTTAGAATTCCAAGGTCGTTAAATTTAACTTGACACAATTTATCCATCTTGTATGGGATCGGCCAGATCTTCGTTTGCTTTGCGGATTCCCGAATGAGAGTTATATTAAAATTCAAATTTATTTCACATATAGCGAACTTTACAAATTATAAATTTAAGACGTTCACAACATGACATTTAAAAACAAATAAATCTTATTAAACCAGTACCTATAAAGACAAAGAAAAAGTAGCAGTATAAAGTGTAAATACAAACTAATAAAGTATATTCATGGAAGTACACCGAATGAGCTAGGTATACTTTATGTTATGAATGTATAAAAATTACGCTGGAATATAATATCAAGATCCGAAGCGATTTGGTTGAACAGTGGTTCTTTATCATTAATTAGTTATTCATCCATCGTATTGTGTACATTTTCTAGTAATCTAAGGTGACCTATTTTGGTGATATTATAAGCGATATGCAGTATCCTATGCAAAGTGTACAGTTCATTATCCGTCTGCACCCTGACCGCAAAAATGAGCCCAGCACTCTTTCGATATTCACCGTGCTTCCGAGTCATTCATGTAAGAACTGATCTATATTTGTGTTTTGTACCTACAAAATTCATTTCAAATCATTTTAATACCTTAGAACAAATGCAGTACTTTCGTTAAACAAAAGCGGCATTTTGTTGCCTGGCACAATAATTTCTTCTATTCTATTCTAGGCTACTCTCACTTTTAATAGAATATCTCAGATATACAAAATTGTGTCATATTTCAATAAAATGTAAGAAGTCAGAAGCTGTAAAAATATGCAATAAATATTGTCCAAGCCACGTCAAGCGGGTCTTCGATATCACACCTGTTGTCAAAGATTGACCATATCTAGGTTTATATAGATATTATATTTAGTCAGTCAGCTGTAATAAATGGCACGAAGGGCTGAATGCGAATCGCAATCCATGGGTTATGAGTTACTGGTCTACTGACTAGTCTACATACGTAATCGCTACTGCAATACTACAGCTAGGTAACTTAATTTATTCTGTTTTGTGAATGTTACGGAATTTAATAAATTATTATTTTCTCTTTACAATATAGCTAGCAATTAACTATATGCTAGTAGCGTCATCAGGTCATAACTATTTCTTCGAAAATGATAAAAGAGCGACCGCTACAGTCAATTGCGTCTGTATAAGCAAATTATAATTGACTTTTTGTGGGTAGAATTGGAAGTTTTCTATTTGGAAAACATATGATCCCAACAGGGTGGGGTCACATGCAATACACATCGTGAAACACTGCCTTTATTACGTGAAAAGTTCGATGGTAGTTTAATTTCAGCCTTGTGAGTTAATGTAAATAATAATATCTAAAATTAGCGAAAGCGGATTGCAAATTGCAAGATAGGCCGAGAAGCCATTTGAATGATATTGTATTCTACGCATGGCTTGAAAAAACACCAACCATAAGTGCGAGTGAGAAAGCAACATATTGCGTTAGTCGGCTCTCACATCTAAACTCGTCTCGCCCACAACGTATCAAATACGTCAATATGACGTCATCGTTACTCACAAAACACACGTTATCTTATGGAACTTCACACACTGCTGGAAGAAAACATTTTAGTTTGAAAAAAACATCTGGAGGCACATCCAATTATTTTCACCCGACATGATCGCATCATCCCGAAATATCGCACTTCGTCTTTCATTTTGGCTGACCGAGTGACGTCATTGTTCTTGCACGGCCTTGCTATATGCACATAAGAAAGTTGCATGTGGTGCTCAGTTTTGATTTATGCCTATTATCCCAGTCGAGACGATTTTCAATGTGCAACTGGGCTTAGAGTGAGATATAATTTCTACGGCTATCATTTTAGTACATATTTTTTGTACTCGTCGCCGGTAGACATTGATTTGAATATCGTAGTAGATTTTTGGGGTTTCCACCGCGTGTCCTTCTTCCTTCTTTACTCGACGTTTCGACGGTATCTCTGGTCGTAACGATTGACAAATTACTCTGAGCAACGTTTGCTCTCAGCTAATCGGATTCCTTTTGACATTCTTAGAGCATTGTTTACATTCATATACTTACACTACATTTTAATCATAAAACATATCATCTCTTGATAATGGCCTCTGCAACGACCTCGAAACGTTGAGTAAAGAAGGAAGAAGGACACACGGTGGAAACCCAAAAATCTACTACGTTAAAAAAACAACCGCGAAAGCCTCAAACATTGATTTGAATGACTATATTCATTTGAAAACTGCGAGCAGGTGTTGCTGAAATTTATTGTTTTTTGTTAAATATAAAGTTAATGGTGATTATTTTGAGTTAATTTACATATTATGGTTAACTATGTTGTGTTTAAATTTGGTAGCCGTACTGAGAAACAACATGATGGAATAACATTAGGTAAGTTGATATAACAATAACACAAGAACAGTACCTAGGTACCAGTGTTGCCATATTTTTCTATGCTGATTATAGTACAAAGGCGTAAAAATTATAGTATTTCTAAAAAATATATAGTACAGGAACATTTTTCGTCTTGAATCCTTTAAAATTATAGTATTTTGGTATATTTGGCCTAAAATTATAGTATTTTACATTTTTCGCGAAATCAAAATTATAGTATTGTACTATAATTATAGTACGGTTGGCATCACTGCTAGGTACAGAAAACTCTCTTTATATTATAAGATTCCATGTGTAATGCAAAGATCACATACTCTACTGAAATAAATATATTCGCAAAAAGTTTACGTACATACTAAGCGTATATACGTATATTTATTTAAAAAAAAAAAAACAATTCGTGTCAGAACTTCGATAGCCATTTATAAGTTTTTTTTTTTTGTGAATTCTTGTGAATCCATCTGACCGTCATATACCTAGTAAAAAGCTAAAATTATACGGTTATGAAGTTATTTGCTTGTAGTATTGAGGTGACGAAATAGGTTATTGGGAAATATTACATTATATTGCGGAGTAATTCGTGTGGTAGCATTTTGGACATTCATACAATATGCAACCACAATGTTTTAAGTAAGTAGGTATCCGTTTGGAGTAATGAAATACACACTGTCAATAATTAATACACATTAGTCCACGCAATGTGAAAACAATAAATTTATTGTGGAATTTGAATGGTCTAGGGATTTGCATGCAATTATTATGTAAATTCATTATTCATTATTATCGGTGCGACTATTATATTATCATTAGGGCAGGGTCTCTCAAATATTTTCTGCGATGGAACACTTCCTGCAAATCCTGAAATTTTAACGGAAGTATATAAATAAGTATAATGTAAACAAATTTGAAAAAAAAACTGAGAGAATATATTTATTCAGTAATTATTTTTAAAACATAACAAATAAAAAATTCTTAAGGTGAAGCCTTTACTGAGCTGTTTTTAAAGAGGCACCTAGCGGAAAAATACGAAGTTTTTTTTTGGTGATTTACAATTTTATCTGTATTAATTAATACATATGTATCTGAAAACATTAAAAACAAAAATATTTTTAATTTTAAGTCAAAGATAAACTTCCAATTGTAAAAAATGTAATAAAATGTGAATTTGTTGAATCCGACAGCACCCTATTATTACATATATTTTATGATCATATTTATTATTAAAATTTAGTTTATTAAGTTTTCTAAGCATCACCTAAGAGATTTTTGACTAATTCATAGTTTTAATATTTTTTATATCTATTTTAAAAAACATCAATTTTTATAAAAAATATAAATGTGTATAACTTGAAATCCCTTTTATTTATATCAAATAACGCTTTAATATTGGCACCATACATGAATAAAAGTTAAATAAAGTTTATCTTTGACTTAAAATACAAAATATTTTTCTTTTTAATGTTTTCAGATACATATTTATTCATTAATACAGTTGAAATTGTAAATTATCAAAAAAATGTCTCAAATTGCAAGCTTCGTATTTTCCGCTAGGTGCCTCTTTAAAAAAGGCTCAGTAAAGACTTCACCTTAATGACTTCGATGATTTTGGGACCTTGAATTGCAAATCTTCTTTGATATCAGGCACAGTATTAGAAATTTAAATTCTTAGGGGTCTGACTCCGATGCAGCATAATTAATAAGAAAATATTGCTTCCCATAAATATGTCGTAGTAAACGAAAGTAAAATACTAATAACTTGTTTTGATTTTACTCTTCTCTTAAATTTGCAGAACATAGTTTGACCCAGGGTTTGGGACAGTACCTGGGATATTTTGTCACACTATACTATTACCCCAGTGGCGTGCGGTGACTTCTACACGTGGATATGGTTGGGAAGCAACGCAAATAGGTATCTATCGTTCGCTATTATAAGTATAAATTATCTACTAATGGTTTTGTAACTAATTGAATCTTGTCGAGTGATCAATGATGGAGTGTAGTGTGTAGTGTTGCAGTCACGTGGGTCTGATATGCGTATATATATATTTGTGACCTCAAATTGTGTCTTAACCGTAGTGTTCAACCAATGTGTGCTACCAAAGCTCAAGTATGCATGCAACACATTGTATACTCTTAATGTAAGAGGAATCCAAAATATGGCCAGTAGCGCAACGTGGCATGGAAACGCGTGAATATCACAAAAAGAAACCGATGGATAAGGAAGCAGACAAAAGTGTGTTAGGAGATCGCTATGCACATGAAATGGCAATGGGCTGGTCATGTGACATTGCGAGTAGACAACCGCTAGAAAAATGCCATCATAGAGTGGTACCGAAGGGGCAATTAACACCCTAAAACCCGCTGGATAGACGAACTCATAAAGTTCGGTGAATGTACGTGGCAGAGGAGAGTGGATGGAGCTTGGGGAGGCCTTCATCCAGCAGTGGATTGACACTTGCTGATAAAGATTAATAATATAGAATGTTTAAAAGTAAAGTTGCCATATTATGATTGCACAATAAATACCTGGGTAATATTATCATATTACGATATTGATTATTTCTGGGGATGCGGAGCATCTACAGCAGCGATTTCCAAACTGGGAGGCGCGTAAAGTTTAACACAAATGTAGCCACAGGTATGCAGTTTGCAAATGCATAGTTTACGAAACGGCCGCTAGTTATAAACTGCATAAAAAGTGTGTGTTGTTTGCAAACCTGTCTGAAGATATGGAGACTAATTTTATAATATCTCAGTTCTATACTATTGTGAAGCGCGCTGGCTATCTCGTGAAAAAATTAAATAAAAGGGTCAAATCATAATTTTGAAATTTGAGGCAAATTTGTTTAGGAACGATAACTTTGTTGTTAAACTTGTATATTTGGTTGAAATTTGAAAAAAAAATGTTTGCATAAATCAATGTAAGGACCACTAATCCATTCACTTATTTAAAAAGACAAAGTGAAGGCATTCATAAAAAATGGAGCTTTGGAAATCAAATTTACAAAAAAAATAAGTTCGTCATGTTTCCACTTTTGGATGATTTCTGCGCCAGATATATTGGAAGCAAACAAAAATCTATTTACAGAACACTTGGATAGTTTGCTAATGTACTTTTCACATTATTTATTTAAATAAAAGATCTCGATTTTACAAAGTTCGTGTGGATATAGAATCCATGGCCCTCACAAGGGGGTGGGGGTTGACAGGGCTCGGGCTTGGGGGCCCGGCGAGTGAGATTAACACACATCACAAAATATTTACTCTACTAGTAAAAAAAGTCACCTGCGGCGCTACTATTAAATATATTATTTTACACATTTAATATAAATAGTGAAATCTTGTTTATTTTTATATTTTTTTTTCATTTTTATATTAATACCTACATTTTTTTGACTATTTAAAATGATGTCTGTATTAGTTAATGAAATAAAGGGGGGAGGCGCCAGGACTAGATTTTTTTAAAGGGAGGTGTAGTAACATTCAAGTTTGGAAACCACTGATCTACATAATATATAGTTTCCACGCCGCTGTATTATAATATAATAATATGTAAGTATAACCAACCGAGATATGAATTTGGCAATGGCGGTTATATACATAGCTGCATTGTATTATTTTAGGTCCAACTTCAAGAAGGTTGTGAACGACCCATTGTCATTATTTAACTTGTAGTGGCGTGACTTCGAAAAGAGATCCATAGATGGCGCGGCCCATTGACTGGACGCCGCAAGCGCTATGTAGACGGATTAGGAAGTGTTTCTATTTTACACATAAAAAACATAGACTATAAACTTGAATAAAGAGATTTCGGGGATTTACAAATTAAAATAATATAGTATATATTAAAAATGAAAATAAAGAAAATAGAGTTTATTAAATGCTTTAAATGGAGATGGGCTGGATACATAGTTCGAAGAAGAGACAATCGTTGGACAAATTTAGTCATCCAGTGGTATCCAAGAAGTACAAAACGTCCGCAAGGTAGACATAGAGGCCGCTGGATCGATGAAATGATAAAGTTCTGCCGAAGTACGTAGCAACGCAATGCACAGGACCAAGAGAAGTGTAAGCAGCTTGAAAAGGGCTTTTTCCAGCAGTGGATAGATTCAGGCTGATGATAATGATGATGATGACAAATTAAAAAAAAAAACAACACTCATTTTCATTATCACAAAGAAATATTTAATTTCATAAAAAATCGTAAAAATTATTTATTTTGAGTACTTATTGCATTCTAACCTAACAGCCCACGATGGCCGACGCTTATAACGTTGTGGGTCCTAGGATCGAATCCAGGGTCTGGAAAGTACACATTGTGTACTTTATGTATACAAAATGTCATATTGTTTTTTAATTTGTATATGAGTCAGAGTATGGACCTAATAGGTTGAGCAAGTGGCTGACATCCATTTATCGTAAAATCAAAATCTGTCAATACAAACATCCACTCTGTGGAGGCCCATATGCTCTTATTAGGATCATACATAGTCGAAAAAAAAATTGTTTTATTGTCAAATTATCTTCATGTAGAGCGTACTGCGCGAAGTTACGTAAAAATTATACCTAGGTTGAAAACATTAGGATTCTTTCTAATGATATTGCGCCAGGTCGTAAGTGATGCAATACAAATCAAGTGATACATTTAAGCTACTTGGCAACATTTCAAATATCAGGGTTGTGACTTGTGACTAATAATTTGGTTATGACATTTTGCCGATGCGATCTCCAGCGAAGCGTGTGATAGACCCTGATTAGGGATTCCAATCCCGGGATCCCGAGCTATTTTCGATACCTATGAATCCCGGGATTGATAAACCTAATCCCGGGATTTCGGGATTGGTTTTTTTATCAATTTTTATGGAAAATAAAATAAAAGCGAAAATTTAACAGAAAAACACACACACAAACTACATTAGAAATAAACTGAGTTTGAATGAAGTTTGATTTATACCCATGTGTAGGTTGCCGATTCATTTTATTTTTTTCACATAAATTATTAATAATGAGAAAGATTGGAACAAAACAATGCTTCGCACTTTTAACAAAGTAATTCCACCATGATATCATACGTTTTACGGCAGTTTCATATTTGGCTGACTAATTAGATTTATGAAGCGGAAAGGCCATAAGTACGCCATGATTATTTGCTTTACTATTTTAAATCTCCCTAACCCATTCATTAAGTCTTTACTATCAGAAACAGCAATCTCATAGTAAATTCACATTATTATTTATATTACAATATTATTTACTCCATTAAACTTATGTACGTCCAAGATTGAACGTATCAATATTAACAATAAATGTCTTAAATAGTATAAATTATACTAGATTTATTTTGACCGATTTTATCAATGTTATTTGTAAATATAAAAATTTTATATTAACAATGGAAAAAAATGTCAATCCCGGGAACAGTCCCGGGATCCCGGGATTATCAAATTGTAATCCCGAAATCCCGGGATCAGAATTTTGGCTCGGGATTGGATTCCCTAACCCTGATTGAAATTTTTCCGCGGCTGATATGGTTTGCTGCATCGGTCGCGCAGGCGAGTTCTTTAGATTTAAAACCAATTATTTATGAAATTATAGGAATAAATTTTATTACAATTTTCTTAGAATTGTATCGCATGCTTCATAACTGACGTAGCCGAAGATAATATTATATTGCCTTTTCTTTGCATGGCATCCGCTATTGCCGCCGTGGGTCCCAGGTTCGAATCCTGGGTCTGGCAAGTACACATATTATTTTTCAGTTGTGTGTGAATCAGGGTATGGACCTAATAGGTTGAGCAAGTGGCTGACATCTATTCCTCGTAAAAAACAAAATCTGTTAATACAAACTTCTACTCTGTGGAGGCCCATATGATCCTATTAAGATCGCACATGGTCAAGAAAAATAATGGAGTAGTCTACCTTCAAATTTTGAACATTTTGGTGGACTCAAACCAATGAGTGGCGTTTTTCTCTACTTGTTTATATTATTAACCGGTTAAGTGCCCAAAGCGTTTTTGGACGCCCTAATTACACAAATTCTTATGTTAATTACTATCAATTAACTAATTGCGGCATAGAAAGGATTAAAGTACGAAATCTCAACTGAGGATTATTTCCTGCCAAAAGTTGGTAAGTATTTAATTATGTATTTAGGGTTAACAACGGTTCATGTGTCTTTAATATAAATATGTCTGCTAGAAAAAATAATCAAAATCATCCGATATAATTATAGAATATGCACACAAAGTACAAAGATACGCATTATGCCTGATTTTAGAGGACATGTTAAACATCAAATTGCAATTACTCCACAACATGATTTCGAGGCATTTTGACAGTAACCCCCACCATAAGGTTTATATAAGAATAAAAAAATACATACTATTCATAATAGATAGGTACATAATATTACATGTTAGCTTTAACCATATGCTATTATCATGGGCCCCACATCGTGAACCGAGCCCCCAGGCTAGGAGCTTTGGCGAGCCCCCCTACCTATCGCTAAGGATAAAGGCAGTGTGACGCTCTGCAGTTGTAGCGTTTCCAAATGCTGTATGCGGTAAAATTAATGTGTATATTTAGTGTTTTATTGTATATTTTAATATAACCATTTGAATTATGGAGATTCATTCACAATTAAAAATTGTATCGTACAGCCACATAATTTTAAATCATAATATTATCGAAGGAAAATAGCGCCGCAGACGACTTTTTTTAACTATTAAAGCAAATTTGTGGTGTGTGTTTATCTCACTTATCTGGTCGACTCGCCTCGCCGGGCCCCTCTTGAGCCAGGGCCCCCATGCTAGAGCCCTGTCAGCCCCCCCTTGTGGGGGCCTTGGCTATTATAATTTATTCTTGCAGGTCACATTCTCTCAATTCACAATAATTCTCATTTAGACACAAAAACTGGTAAGACGTTTGGCTGAGCTATAAATATCTTAAGATTAAGACGTGTTAATTGATAATTGATGAGGTTTGATACTATGCAGAACGTCTCTCTCATGCTTCGTATTTCTTGGACAGAGCACGGGACGAACCAATCAATCATCCAGAGAATGCAGATTTAGGAACGGCTCTCGACAATTAGTTTTTTTGACATATTGTTCGGCGCGGACCGGATAACCTGGATACACTTGTGGTTTTGGGAAGGCGAAGCAGAGGAAGAGCGTCAGTGTGATGGAGCTGACTGTTGGCAGCATTTACTCTGCCCTGAGAGAAGCAGAGAATTGAGAGAAGTGGAATGGCTTAGTCGCTCAAAAGATGAGAAAACTCCAAGGTAGTCACGCCCAAAAAGAAGAAGATAACATCATATCTTTAAGGTTTCAACTCCAACGGCCGACTATATTCAGACTGTGGAGTTAAATTGCGAATTACGAATTAGTAGTTCTAGACAGTGGTGAAGGGCAGAGGTAGGCTGTGGAAATTCAATATAAATCTTCTTCTTCTCTTAGGCCATGTGCGCCCCTTAACTGGAGCATATGGACACCATACGGCGACTCCAAAAATCCCTGTCGATCGCCAGGTCTTCTTTCGTGATTCCAGGTTACACCAGCATCCCGTGTACACTCGAGTGTATACGACATAAATAGTGTACCTACACTAAACTTTGTCAGTCATATATTTATTTTATTCTCATTGAACTAAAAATACAAATTGAAAGTTGTATTAGTTAGTTATTAAAATTCAATTAAACCTTGCCCAGACTAAACCATAATATTATCATATTTTGCACTGAGGAGAACTGGCATGTATATTCGTCACTGTTCTGGCGGAAGACACTAATTCGAAAAAATGATATATTGAGTTAGTTATACCAAAATATTCTTTATTTTAAACACTACCGTCTGGAAACCTTCTTAATAAATAAACAGTCTTTATTTTAAAGTCATCCTTTTTCAGATTACTTAATAAACTCACGTGATAGACCATTTTAAACATTTTAAATTACTCAAAACTAGTATTCCCCAGTTAGTGTGTTCTGCCAGAACAAAGACGTATTGTTTTACATTCATTTATCCGGGGTCCTATATTTATAGCAGGTGACTTTACGTAAATAGATGCCTGGGGAGGCTTCTGGGGAACGGGCAATGTTATAAAAATAACGTTTTATTAAAAAAAAATAAAGTAACCTAACGGCAAGTTTTCAAACTGATATAATACACAATATTTCAAAATGCTCCAGGCAGATCGTGCAGATTGCAATTACGGTGGCCTATAAAACTCTTCATGAGAAAATGCACCGCCGTAAGACGCAACTTGCATTGCACTAGCTATATTATTAAATGCATTTCCAAGACACCCTTTAAACGGTTATCGACTCTTCTTTATTTTAATACTGGCGAGGAAGACAATTATAGTAATTTTTATACCACAGTAATTTAAATCACCAAAACTTACAGCCTTTCATGACTTTGATCATTAACGCTACGTATTATCTTTTATAAAGGGTGGCGCATATATCATTACATTATTAACTGGAATATATTGTAATTTTCATTTTAATACTTTGGACGCGGAAGACGCACACGGTGCGTAATGACCAGGCGGCCGATCGATGTAATTAACGTGCATTTTAAAGGGGGCAATTAAAATCTCATTATCTATTCAGCAGCGAAAGCGTTAAACATAATTTTTCATTATTGTGTGAAAAATTATATTTGTATGTTGTAACATTATATTCTTTTTACAGCGTTTTTGTTAGGTCGTATTCTTGTTTGTCCGGTGGTTGTTTATCCAGTACAAGTCCTGAGAGATGCCTTAGTGAAGTTCGTTTCGCGTTAAGATGCCGGTCTCACAAACTTGACTGTCTAAATCTGCGAATTTATTTTTAATATTATTCAAGGCTATATTATACAGCGACTTGTATACACAAAGATTGTGTAAAATATCAATATCAACAATGATACTACAAACATACTTTGTTAAATCACACGGGATAATAGTGCGATTGGGATAGGTGCCGCATGACATTGTTGCTTATATCTTATATGTGAATATTCAACGCTTTGAATTTTCTGGGCCACACTGAGTGACAATTTTTTTAGGATTGCAGAAATATTATTATTACAACGTTTTTATTAGGTCGTATTCTTATTTGTCCGGTGGTTATTTGTCCGGCGGTTGTTTGTCCGGTACAAATCTTGCAATCGATTTTTAACTAACTTCCCGACTAGCTAGACATTTGAAACTTTTAGAATATATCAGAACACGATGCCGATGCATTTTTTGTAATATTTTAGCCATATTTAAGTAGAATTTAATATGTTTTCAGTTAATTCTGTTTTGTATGAAAAGTTATTTCGATACCATTATTAGTTGCTAGGGGGTCCTAGACACAAAATTATTAATATATACGTGCGTTACTATGGAAATCAATATGAATTGACATTTCAGTATTATTTCTATCAAGTACAATTTTTTTTGATCGTTTAAGCTAGTCAAGTCAAGTTTATATGAATCAACAGACAATTTGAAAACGTTATATATAAAAAGTTCTTTTTATCGTGTAATTATTATTACTATAATAGGCCATAAGTCCCAATGACAATCGTGTAGTTAGTAGCTAATATTATTGAAACAATTACAAACACACAAACATTGAGAAAATCACATACATATTGATCATATTATAAATAATTTTAATACACATTGTAGAAATATCTAGTATAGTATTTTTTTTTAATTTATAAAATAGAAACACTTTCGGTTTAGTATTTATTAAGAGTTCACAGAGATTAATCAACAATAACAGAGAATACTTCAAACAGTACACGCAACAGATAAACAAGATGAGATGACTCATGCGACCAAATAACCAGATGAACAGCTTGCCAAAAGATTAGTTCAGTTTAGGTAGGTATCACATTTGACAACTAGAAACCATACATATTACTTGAAGCCAATCTCGATAGTGTAAGGTACTTAGTTTCAAACTAGGGGACCTACATGATCAAAAGGGTCAGAACTAATCAGACTAAGCTGACTGGCTGTAAGACTGTGAGAGATAAAAAATATTACGGAGTTAACATAGAGTTAAATCCTAATCCGTCTACATAGCGCTTGTGGCGTTTAGTTAATATGCCGCGCCATCTATGGGTTTCTTTTCGAAGTCACGCCGCTACACTACTAGAAAAAATCTTTTGAAAAGAATACGACGCCGTGCGTTCAATAATTACTCTATTAATATCTGTATGAACTGCGACAAAATTAACTAGCAGTTTTTATATTTCGCTTTCTAAATTAATTGTAGTGTAATTTACTATTAGGTATGCATTTTTCATGGAAATATTTGGTTGGCAATACTGACGTGGTTTTGAACAGAAATCAATCGGTGGTGGGGGTAGAGTTGGGGTTCGGGAATTTCCCGACGGGAATTCTCGAGAAATTTTCGAGATGTTCAATCCCGAATCTCGAGAATTTAAATTTTTAACCTTTCGGGAAATCTCGGATCTCGAGAATCTTTTCTCGCGATTCGGGATTTCTTTATTATCAAATATTAATTGAAAAAAAGATCTAAAACATGTAGACAGAAAACACAAAATGTTCAAAGACTGATCGGGGCATTTAACACAATTATGCCAACGTCGACTCAAAATGAGCATAATTGTTGCAACATCAGGGAATTTTGTGTATCAAAAGCGTACGCGATTGTCAGACGTAGCGATTGACAGTCTGTGTTTTTTGAAATCCCATTTTAATAAGTAATGTTTTGAAATATTTTTGTTTTCCTATTTCTATTTTGTTTGTCTTCTTACATAATTAAAAAAAAATATTTTTTTTTTGAATTTGTCTGTTTTTACACTGATTTTAGGATTTTTACAGGTTTTTTTTTTAAATTTCCCGATATCTCGAGAATTCTTTTCTGGAAATCCGAATCTCGAGAATTCAAAAGTTCATCGCTTCGGGAAATCCTCCAAATCTCGAGATTGACATTTTCTCGGGAAATACACGACTTAAGTTGGGGGGGGGGGGGGGGGTTTGTGTACTTGCACTTTTATTTCGTAAAAATAGCCATTTTGAAATAGATTTGAGAAAAGCAATGCGCAGGTATCTAGCGAACGAACAAATGTCCGAATATACACAGGCTTATGACTTATCAGGCACCAATAGCGAGGGCGGTGTTATAGTACTTTCTTAGAGACGTAGATATTTTTAGTGATACGATATGTATTTTTTTTAAATCGCATCACAACACCACAACACCTTTGTATCAATAAAAATAACAGTTTGGTGTGATGTGTGGTCTGAAGGTGTGATTAGACCGTTTTAAACAATTCAGTTACTGTCAATGGAGAACGTTACAGAAACACAATTACTGAATTTTTTCTGGCATGAATTAGATGATTTTGATCTGGACGATATGTGGATCATGGCCCCCACAAAGTGGAGCTGACTGGGCTCTAGTCTTGAAGCCGGGGCATAGGAGGGGCCCGGTGTAGCAGGTTAACCGGTTAATGAGATAAAAACACATCACAATTTTGCTCTAATTGTTTAAAAAATTGGCCTGCGGCGCTATTTTCCTTTGATACTACTACAATTATAAAATATGTTATTGTGCGATGTAATTTGATGTGGTATAATGATTGATATACCTACTTAAATGATAATTCACGTGTAGATTTTAGGAAATGCTACTGTAGAGCTTTACACTGCCCTTAACCATGGCGATTAATAGGGGGCCGTCAAAGATTCTAGCCTAGAGGCCCGCTTCGGCATGTGGAGGCCATGATGTGGATCCAAAAAGATGGTGCAACATGCCATACGGTTTGTGACACAATCAACTTATTGATTAGTTCTTGCCCTTTTTCGTCGTAAAAAAATATTGAGAACATTAATGTAAAATTTGGAAAAATAAGGAAATAAATAATTCAATACAAGCAGATTCGAGAACTGCAGAATTTTAGACGTGATGATATTCAAATGACAAGTGTTAATAGTGATAAGTAGAAGGCTGCAAAATTACCTATGATAGCATCATTGAAGGCACACGATTTACATTGTTAATAATGTAATATGACTTCAAAGGATTCCAAAGCATTTAATAAATTTACTTAACTGCACACTGATTAAATTCTCAGAAGCTAACGGTATCATATCAGTTATGTAGATCAACGGCCATAAAACTTTGCGAATAAAGCCCGCCCTCGACTTATTTATTTTTCAATCGCACGTATATAAGAGGGCGGGTAATTTTAAAGTTAACTAAACTCAAACAACGTTGCATACGGATGTACCTACCGTGTATTACGGTGTTGGCTAAAAACTTGTTAATCTAATTATATCACAATTAATCAATAATAAACAACTACACACAAGGGTCGCAAATAAACTTACTATAGGGTTTATGAAATCAAACAACTTAAAAATTATAAGCTAAGAGAAGTTTAAGATATGGATGTAAAAAATCTTAACACCACTGCACAGTTATGTACCGAAATATGACTATATTCTAAAACATTAGAGCGAGAGGTTTAAAAGAATACTATTTTATGTAACAAAAATACTTTATGCAGTCATCAAATGTTTAAAATAACTATAAAGGATAATAAGGCTTCAAAATTATATAAATGGATTATCTACAACGTTTAAGGAATGTCCAGGATCATGGTTTGAAAATACAATAAAAACTCAATTTTGACCTTCGACGAGCATGTCCCCCCATAAGGCACAGTAGAAGGTCACTTTTGAAGACATTATTCAGGCGGCCAAAAGCACTCCAGCCTAGCTTTACTCTGCGAATAATTTCATCAAATATATTACATCCATCTATAAACACTTGTTGTCCCAGATAGATGTAGCTTTTCTTGCTAATATTATGTTTTTCGTTATAAATAGTAATTTCTAATGAAATCTGTGCTGAACCGAAGTATAAAATATGTACATACACACTTAGTGATTTTGTCGAACGAATTGATTAAATTAAGACGTGGTGAATGCCTAATTATTTTCTTCCCTATACACCCACAATTTCTTACATATAAATAGAAAGGCCTATAAATAAGTGTCCCAGAAAGCTCAGTGTTTGAAACTTACAAAGTAAAAAGCTCTCGAACGAAGTGAAGTTTTGGCGACATAAGTGTGTCAGCTGAAGAAGTACAATTGTAATGCAGATGTATTTAAAATGAATATTGAATTTTTTATTAACTTTAACGTAATTGTCAGTTATTATTAAGAGCATACTTCAGTGAAACGGCAAATAATTTTCAGCATTCTTCTTCTTCTTCTTCCACCCTGTCACGTCCCAACATTAGGGCATAGGGCAAGCACAAGTTGGCGCCACTTCCCTCGGTCCATCGCCAACCTGCAGCACGTAGGCCGCTCTCGTAGCACTGCTGCAGGGTGAGGGAGGGCCGGCGACGGCGACGGAACCCTTAAGGCTGTGGCACAAGAGTACGAAGTGCCGCACTCTTTGGCGGCATGCGGAATACGTAAAGCGTCTCTTCGTGATAACTTCAATCACCGGAGGCTGTTGTGTTTGCTCACGAACTCGGCTGTTTGTAACGCGGTCGTACCAATGTACCCCTAAGATTCAGCGGAGACATCGATTCTCAAAGCTCAAAAGCCGCGACTCTTGAAGCTTAGTAAGATGCCATGTCTCACAGCCATGCAGAAGCACAGGTAGCACGCACGCGTTAAACAAACGACATTTGGTCCTCACTTTCAGCAATAGATGGGACGTAATTTCGGCCGCGTTGCCAGTCGTAGAGCGATAATCAACCTGTTAGGACGTCAATTTATTTTGTGATGGCGTCGGAGGAATTAATTCTTAAATCGTGTAAAGATGACTAAAAAATGTTACATATTTACTCAAAAAACAAAACATGTCAATGAATATATTATTATTATTACTTAAATAACAATAAACATAACATTAAATAGAAGCATGTTGATTTATAACAAATTATGTTTTGTTCGTCACGCGTCGTTTGTACAATTTGCGCGTCACGTAGTCATGATCGTTTTAGACCGTGCCTCGGCTGAAGTATAACATTAATATAAAGCCAACATGTAATAATAATACAGACTATTAATACTATCGACGAAGGTACTTGACGGAATTTGAATTTAAATTCTTATGGATTTAAGTTTTGTACTATTCCATTTAAGTCAATGACTGGTGTATGGAAGACGCAATTTGACTTCGAATATTATTTAAAGCAGGTCTTTTATACCTACAATAATATCATATTAAGGCGCCTTGAAACAAGAACACACCATTTAATATTATTTTGGTTTAACTTGTTGACTGCGGAGCATTAAGTTACTATTTAATTACCGCATTTAAATAACATCCTAATTATAACGAATGGTCGATTAATTAGTGTACAATAGGTGTACCGTCCGCGTGGAAAGGATTTTAAGCGAAAGTTTTAATTACAGTTATGCAATATTATTCACCATCTATGTTTGTCTAAAGCCGCCTTCCTCCAGTTTTGGATTCCTAAAGTTTTTAAGAGTGACGTCCCATGGCAATGTGCCACCCTTAAGAAGAGTGTTTGAATGAGCATTTCCACGAAACCTAATTGTCTGATGAAGCGACCGCATCGCCTGCTTAATTGAGAACTGCCACTGGTCTCAAAAAAAAATGTATTCATTCCTTCATTCGCCGCCCCTTTACAACGCATGATCAACCTACCTCCAAGGGATGTCAGTGGTTTTTATGGTCTTCAACCCAACTCACCACTTACCACTATTATACAAAAACGAAAAGGGATCTATCTATATTAGAGACAAGGGAAAACTGGTCGATTTTGAAGACTAAGTATACTTACTACCAGCATAAAAAAATACTTAGTATATAAACTTGTTCCAAAATACTTACTAGTATTTTGAATACTAAAGGGTGTTTTTTTAGAGGTATAGAACTTTGAAATGGAATAAAACAAAGATGACTTTTTATATTGACATGAAATTTACTTTATTCGAAAGATGCTCTTCTGGCATTATAATTTAAATATGACTTCTGGCATATGACCGCCACGGCTGGCTCGGACGTAGTCTAATCTGGAGGTCCAATTTTCGATGACTTTTTCCAACATTTGTGGCCGTATATCGACAATAACGCGGCGAATGTTGTCCTCCAAGTGGTCAATCGTTTTGGACTTATCGGCGTAGACTAGCGACTTCACATATCCCCACAGAAAAAAGTCAAGCGGCGTTAAATCGCACGATCTTGGAGGCCAATTCACGGGTCCGAAACGTGAAACTATGCGGTTACCAAACGTTTCCTTCAATAAATCAATTGTGGCACGAGCTGTGTGACATGTTGCGCCGTCTTGTTGAAACCACAGCTCCTGCACATCATGGTTGTTCAATTGATGAACGAAAAAGTCAGTAATCATGGCTCTATAGCGGTCACCATTGACTGTAACGTTCTGGCCAGCATCGTTTTTAAAGAAGTACGGACCAATTATTCCACCAGCCCATAAAGCACACCAAACAGTAAATTTTTCTGGATGTAACGGTGTCTCAACATACACTTGAGGATTATCATCACTCCAAATACGGCAGTTTTGTTTATTGACGTATCCATTCAACCAAAAGTGAGCTTCATCGCTAAACAAAATTTGCTTATGAAAATCGGGATCAACGGCAATCTTGTTTTAAAATAAATTTTCACAATTTGGAAGCGTTGTTCAGGCGTCAGTCTATTCATGTTAAAATGCCAAACCAAACTAAACATAAATCACTTAACAGCTGACAAAATGGCCGCCAATTAAAAAAGTGCTGCCAGCTTAAAGTTCTATACCTATAAAAAACACCCATATAGATCGTTTGGCGTGCGTATGCGACAAAAGTTTCATACTCAACTGAAACTAAAACCAACTCCATATTATTATTATTTTGAAATACGTATCGGCTCAGGGAACTCAGACTGTATATCGGCTTCAATATAATCGCAAAAAATACGCTGAGCTCGGCTTGTTGAAAAGTCCCATTTATTATAAAATTTTAAATAATTTATGAGTTGTTTTTCTGTTGATGACAATGATTTTTTTTTAAAATTTTAAACGTGTTTTGAGCGGTATATAACAAACCTAAGCCTGTGCGTCATCTCACCACTGTGCTGCGACACAAAGCTTATGACATATTATTCATAAATTCAAACGAAATACACTGATAAATTAAACTATACCTATATTCAAGTGCTATTTCGTTCGTGCGCATTTAATGTCAATAGTGTTGAAAGTCTATCAACTGGCGAGTGCACAGAACAGCGACTCGCGATGATATCATCTCAAGTTTTTTGGAATAAGTTTATTGGGCCACAAATACTTAGTATGGGTAGTTTCATCCGAAACTTGAGTACACAAACTGGTGACAGTATTTCCAACTCACCTCTAGTCTGTATGCAAAAACCAAATTGTTCAGGAGAGGAAAAAAACGTTTTATTCGATCATGCGGACTTTTGGAGTATATCTGTGATAATAAATATTATGTTCATTGACTCTTTATCATTGACATTTATTTTTATTTTGGGTAATAAAATAAATCATATTGACCCCTCTTCTACGGTAAGAATTTTAGTATTGCTAATATCTCAAAAAGTGTGACAGATAAAATAATAAAACTTTCCAATGACGTGAGCAATGTTTTATAATATAGACCCGTTTTAGTCAATAAAATCATTTTTTGAGATTATGTATTATATAGACCCCTTTTCGGGGGACGCCTTCATAAATATTATATACATCTCAAATCCCTTACAATTTTAATTTAACCCTTTACTGCATGATTTTTTTTTTTTGAAAAATTTTATTTTTTCTTGGTGTCAAAATGCCTTGTGAATGAAGGAAAAATAATAAAAAAAATATTTTTTGAAAATTTCATTAAATTTTGTATGTTACTGCGTGGTGTCGCAGATTTACGACATTTTGAAAACTTACATTTTAGTATGACAAAATACAAAACCAAATGAAAACAATTATAAAAAACTAATGTACACACCTTATTTGATGTGTAGATATTTTTATTCAACCAATTTCGATCTTCCGTATATTTTTTTTTATTTATTTACAAATGCGGATTTTCGCGTACATACGAATTCGTCAACTGTCAAAGCAGAAATGCAGAGACTATAATGCAGAAATGCTTTATTTCTTGAAATGTCCAAACAAAATCGGTAAAGTAGTATGTTTATGGTAAAACAGTTTTCTAGGCATCGAAAAAGGATATTATTTGATAATTTACACAGATGGCATTGGCTATATCAAAATAGTTTGAAATGTCGCAAATTTGCGACACTATGCAGTAAAGGGTTAAGTACCTAGGTATACTGTCCTGCTAAATAAAAAGACAGTATTTTGGTTTTAGTGAAGTCAGAGAACACAAGTTTTAGAGGCCATCCGCATCCATAGAGTGAAACAGTATGCTGCTTAGAACCGTATGCCTAACTAAACTTATGATATTTTCTGTTGATGAAAATATATTTTCACTAAGTTTGTAAAGTGTAAGTGTATACAGTGACATCCGTAGACAAAATGCCGCCCCTAGGCAGTGCCGAAATGCCGCCACATTTTTTATACAGTACCTTTTATCATCCTTTCATGACTCCAATATGGATATGGATATGGATATGGATACATCACTTACAAGATATATGTACACTACTAAATGTAATATAAATGCCATCTCTGCTTTAATAGACAATAGGTATTGCAAGTCTACGGTTTCACATAGGTACATTTAAAAATACATCTGACAACTTCCATAACTCGCAAGTAACTGTGAAGAACGTGACGTCCAAGGACAGCGGAAGTAAACTAGACATCGCAAACCTGACAAAAAATAAAGTCCTGTTCAAAATTTTGTTTCCAACCAGTGAGTGAGCTGATTTTTTTAATGGAAAGATATTTCCATTATTACTATGTTTAGGTAGCTTTCTATATATACCTAATGATTCTTCTCGATTTGCTGCCTTTTGAGTAACTGCCGCCTCCAAGAGACGCTCAATCTGTCTACCCGCACGGGACGTCACTGAGTGTATAGTAGGTATATAAACGGATACGATCAGATGCATATATATCAGAAATCATAAGTTTACTATGGCACACGGTTCTAAACCGCATACGGTTTCTGTCTATGGATGGCCTCTTAAACTACCTTTTCTCTTAGGATTAGGTATATAAAATTACTAAAACCAAAATACTCTCTTTTTACATAGCAGGGCCAGTATAATATGACGCCTGGCAAACCGGATGTGTATAGTATCGAATTATTATTTAATAAAATTACCTCGAAGCAGAGTAAAGCCTCTATATTACCGATATTGCAGAAAATGCCCCTGGCGGCGTATCGGGGAACTAATGAAATCACACGGTGAGCTTTACAGCGTTGCCCGCGGCCATCAGAATACCACTGTGGTAAATACCGACCGTTGGACGAAGGTAAATGGTTATAAAAACGAAAAGACAAGTTAATTCGATTGGCTTACGGGTACTTGTTGGAATTTGAATTGAAATTCTAATTAATCTAAGTTTTGTACTTACTACTTATTCTATTTTGATTAATTTTAAGCGATTCTTGTTTCGACTTTATCTAACTTCGGCGTGGTCCATACAAAGTTGTGGCTGACAGGACTCTAGCCTGGGGGCCCGGCGTGGCGGGTCAACCACTTAAGTGAGTTAAACACACCACAAATTTGCTCTAATAGTAAAAATAGTCGCCTGCGGTACTATATCACAAGTAGAATTTTATTTTATAATTATTTTTAGTGTGTTTCCATACTAACAAAAATGACTATTTATCTGATATGGCGAAGAGTCTCATGTTATTTAGCTATCACAAATTGGGATCGCGATCAGTACTTCATAATAATGATACCAAGTGCCGACAATTCTTCAAATGGATTTATTTAAAAATGCTAAAAATCCCATCCAGAAATCCAAAATTATTATAAATTATTCGTAGGATGTTTATCACATTTGAATGGTCAAAGACATTAATCATTATCTTTAGAAATATCTTCAAATGTGTTAATTGTGCCCATTTTTTGAATAATAAAATGCCTAATTCTTGTCAAATTTGGGATCACAAATGACTATAAAATATATTTTTTTATCGTAAATATGTCACCATATAATATAAACATTAATTTTACTAATGGTTTTTTAAATGCGTTTACAAATTAATAAGTATAAAAAATCTTAACACCACTTCACTTGGACGTACTGAAATATGACTATATTCTAAAACATTAGATCGAGAGGTTTAAAAGAATACTATTTTATGTAATAAAAATACTTTATGCAGTCATCAAATGTTTAAAATATATATAATAAGGCTTAAAAATTATATAAATAGATTATCTACAACGTTTAAGGAATGTCCAGGGTTATGCTCTGAAAATACCATAAAAGCTCTATTTACACCTACGCTGAGCATGTGGGCCCTTAAGTTAATACTGTTTCATTAAAGGATTTTAGTTATTTTAACTTTAACACGTATTCGTAAGCCGTGAAAGTTTACCAAATGTAATTAAAAACCTTTGTAATAGGTATTATTAAAATGGTAGTTTTATCAGTTTTGTAAATAAATTTTTGCTGCAAATGTTTTCTTGTATGTAGATTAGTTAGAGTTGTGAAGTATTCATTGTAACACTGTGTGAAACTAAGCTTGAAACAATGTTATGCAGTAAGTTATCCCTCACATTGTGAGCTCATCTGGGAATATAATTAGCGGATAAATTTAACATTAATAATACATAATGGCCGTTATTATGCTCAAGATATTTACATTAAAATGGTGCTTATACTAATATTATAGTGTAATAGAGATTATTAGCAAGGAAAATTCCGGATGGCTTGTTAGTTAGTGAGAGATTTTTATAATATGCAGTGTTTTCTTTATTTTATTTTAATTTCATTTATTAAGAAAACAAACAGTTAAATATCGATTACAAAAATTTAAAATATAATAATGAAAAGTTATTGCAACCGGCAAAGTTTCCATATATATTTTAATATAGTTAAGCCTAACAAGATAGAGACTAAGAATAACATAAATATAAAGAAATTACATGCGAAAAATGAGGAAGAATAATGAATAATTAAATTATATACAAAAAAAAGTAACATAAAAAAATATAGTATATATATATCGCACCCCCAGTAAGATACTGTCGTAAGTCTGAAATCGGCGTTTTTGAGTTATGGATGTGGTTGGATTCGTATTTTTTTTTGCTATTTTAATAAAATATTGTCGTATCTCAAACTCAAATATTGTCAGAGAGAAAGCACCTAATACAGTACATTACTTTCCGAAAACTGTTAAATCGATAATAAAATAGTGTTGTAACTAAGTTACGACAGTATTTTACAAGAAGCTTTCTAAAAAACTAAAACAATATTTTTCAAAAAAATACTGTTGTAACTCTGTACTTCAGGAAGATCTTGAGATACAGCGTAATTTTCTCACTAGTTGCATTTATATTATTGTTCCAAAGTATTCAAACAAAAAAACTGGAACCACCAGAGGCAACAATGTTTGTTATCAACTTCAATTAAATGGAAGTCAAATACAAGAAGTATGCAAAAAATACTTTATCAACACATTTGGGGTGAGTGAAAAGTACTGCTCCATTGCGTGGAAAACAAGGGATCTCCTTTCCGGAACGCCAATTCCAGAACAAAGAGGTCACCATGGCAATCACAAAAAAATTGACGATGATTTAAAAAATGATATAAGAGCTCACATTAAGTCTCTCCTAGTGATCGAGTAACATTATTTGCGTGCACAGACGTCTAGATTGTATTTAGACGGTAAATTAACAATTGTTGAAATGTATCGGTTATACAAAAAACAACAAGCTGACAGCAATATGCCATTTGGAAAAGAACACTATTATAATACGCATCCATATTTAATGACGAATTTAATATTGGCTTCTTTAAGCCTAAAAAAGATTTGTGCGTTGAATGCGACCTATACAATAATTCTTCTCCAGAAGAAAAAGAACAACTTCAAGTAAAGTATGAGACACATCAACCGTGAAAAAAAGAGGCAAGGGATGAAAAGACCAAAGACGTAGCAGAGTCCCGAACTAATGGCCAAAATAGCATCATTAACGTAGCTGTATATGATTTGCAGGCTGTTTTACCGCTTCCTTGCGGAAATGTGTCAACTTTCTATTATAAACGAAAGTTGGAAACGTACAATCTTACAGTCTATAATATCACTGAAAATATTGCAAACTGATACATGTGGGATGAGAGTCAAGCTGCATGAGGATCCAATGAAATTGGTAGCTGTGTACTCGATTACATTGCATGTGAAAAATATCACCACATTGAGAATTTTATTTTTTACAGTGAGGTAGAATAAAAATAAATACATTGCTGCAATGTATTTAAATGCCATCAGGAATTCACAAACAAATAAAACGATCTCTCATAAGTTTTTGGTCACCGGGCATATCCAAAATGAAGGCGATTTATTGTCCCTTCTACAATTGAGCAGCAGAAGACTAGGGCTCTAAAAAGCGGACCAATACTTGTGCCCAGCCAAATGATTACCATTATACAAACAAGTAAGAAAACAGGACAATCATACATTGTTAAACCCATGACGACAAATAATTTTCACAACATGAAAAATCTAGCAGATGAAATCGGTAAAAATTACAACACGGATGAAAATGGAGAAAAAAATTTGTGGCAGAAGATTAAAGTTATAAAAGTAGACAGAGACTATCCATAAATTATTTTTTTTAAAACCAGTTATCATGAAGAATGCAGGAAATTGATATTCATCAACGGCAAATAGGTAAACCGTTACCAATGGATGGTCTCAATTTATCCAAAGCATATCAAGAGCGGCCAAAAATAACGACAATTAAACAGAAGGATTTGCTTTCTCTCTGCACTGCTAAACATCGTAAATTATATTATGATTTTTTTGCTTCTCTTTCAAGTGATGTTTAAAAATTTAAAATCGTACCTAGAATTTTTATTTGCCCATTAAATAAAATAATTACGTATTTTTTTGTTGTTTTGAACTAATATTTGTATTTTTCTTGTTTTTTTCAATAAATCTTTAAAGATTGTACCATAACTTAATATTTTGAAAACATTTATTTACAGTGCCCAACAAATTAGTTGAAATTATTAGAGTGATGGTAGGGAAATTTACATAGAAAGTATTGAGTTGATTCAAATTTTACCATGAAATTTTCAAATATCCTAATAAAATACTGTCGTAACTCAGAAATATTCAAATATCTTTATTTGTATATGTTTTAGAGAAAAACGATGAATACAGTTGAAAATAGATCATGTTTTTCCATAAAAATAAGTAATAATTTTTACATTTAGACTTTTCCTGTATTTACAAAGAATATTTGAAACTTCAAATGGCTCTCCTGCAAAATGCCATTTTTTGGATTACTACAGTATTTTACTGGGGGTGCGATATATCTATTTATACAAAATTTTGGAGATAGCGCGTTTAAATGAAATAGGTGAATTATTAAAAGGATCAACGGTGGAGAAATACATATTATAATTTAAACAAGAGCGCCGAATAAAAGAGTTTTGTGCATAATTAGAACCGCTACGACTGATATGGTACAAAGTTTGGTTTCGCCTAAATCTTGATGGACAATGGAAACTCACCCTTTCGAGTAGGGTTGGCGAGTCAACAAAACCATTGAATCATTTTAAAAAGAATATTGAAATATTGATCATATATAGAACGTCGATTTTCCAAAGATGGTACCATGAAAGTTGCAGTGGTCGGAATAGAATTAGATAAATCATAACAGTAAGCTTTAAAATTGTTGCATGTAACTAGTAAAATCTGTTTTTCTTGTTTGAATGAGTAATGGTTAGTCCAAGACACATCTGAACGCAAATAAAACATGAACATTGCGTGAAAAAAACCTCTTGATAGACTTGTTGGGCTAATTATAGTCGCTTTTACGACCAACTTCAAATCCCCAGATATTGTCGCAAGTTAGGGTGACTATTTGTTACGTACGCATCATCAGTCGACAGTGAATAAATAACGCCAGTTACAGCTCAAATTACTTCAAGACAGTGGGTGCGTATAGGTTTGTTATAACTAAACCGCCGTTTATTGATTATACAGACTGAATCAGAAGTTATTCGTGGACCACGGCCAAGTCAGCTTAATATAGTGTGACTGTTGTCCAAGCGATACTTCTGAATACATGGCAAGCCGTGTTACCGGCTATTATTATTCATCAAAAGTGTACCGTCAAGTGTCGCGTACCGGGAACCCAACAAAAAATACAGCGCGAGTGATAGTGTAACCAGACCACGGAGCCAGCCTCAACAGCAATGCGGTTAGTGCCTGGCATCCTAATATAACCCCCCCCCCCTCAGCATCTACATCCACAATCATAATTATTCCATCCAGTGACGTCCCTAGACAAAATGCCGCCCCTGAGCAGTGTCAAAATGCCGCCAAATTTTTTTTTATACAGTACTTTTTATCATCCTTTCGTGACTCCAATATCTAAGAAATATGTTGTGTGGATACATTACTAACAAGATATACCACTAAATTAAATTAAATTAAAAAAATTAAATGCCACCTGTGCTTCAATAGACATCTTCAATTGCGAGCCTACGGTTTCAGATAGGTACGGTTAAAAATACACCTGACAACTCGCGAGTGACTGGCAAACATATTTGGATAAATTTTAAATTAGGTATGCACCTGTCATTGCTGTTCACCAAGAACATGATGTCCAAGGACAACGGAAGTAAACTAGATATCGCGAACCCGACAAACAAAGTCCTGGTAAAACTTTTGTAGTACCTAGCTGATAAATACATTTTGTTTCTAACCAGTAAGCTAATTTTTTTAATATAAATGTCGTATTTTTATATATATCTGGTATTTTAAAAATGTGTTTTCCGCTGTATTCCTTATAACCGAACAGTACCATATTTATTTATTTATTTATTTAAGAATACAAAACATTGTGGACATAACGAATCTAAATTCAAGACGTACACAACATGAGATTTACATTATAACAAATATTGCCCTCACAAGAGAGAATATAGAATATAATACTAGGAATAATAACAGAAAAACAAATTAAATCAAAACATATTTAAGTACAATTTAATACAGAAAAATAAAATTTTGAAAACAAAAAACATACAATTTTACACAGAAAAATAAAGTTTTAAAAACATAATGTCTGAAAATGTCTATGTCTTTAGGGAGCGCATTTACTAATCTTGCATCCCTCGCCAATGGTGCCTGATAGGCTTGACACGAGGAAACGTTTCCGATTCAGAATAAATCATGGCAGCGACCACGTAAGTAATTGGCTGGCGCATGTAAATTAAATTTTATTAGGATACCAGGATTAGAAACCATCCCTCGCGCTAACAAGCAAAAGTGTTTCAAGAGCAGAAGAGACCGACGAGATTCAAGAGAGAGAAAAGGAAGCATGCCTTGTAGAAAGGCAGTCGGAAAATAATCATTTGACGAATTATTGAAAGGAAAATAGTTAAATGTCTTAAAATAATGACATCGAAGAAATTTCTTCTGGACGCGTTCTAAATATGTAATGATTAAAATATATTGTTATGATTATAAAGTTTTGATGGCTGTCGACCATTTTATAGATAAAATAAAACGATTCAATTCAATTAGGTAATTTTGGTACTGTTCGGTTAAAGTGGATACTGCGGAAAACGCATTTTGAAAATAGCCGATAAACTGGATTATTTGTTAGGTTAACCTAACCAAACCTAACCTAACCTAACCTAACCTAACCTAAACCAACCTAACCTAACCTAAACTAACCCAAACTAACAAATAATCCAGTTTATCGGCTATTTTCAAAATGCGTTTTCCGCTGTATCCGCTTTAACCGAACAGTACCGTAATTTTTTAAACCTATTGTGGACAATATAAATAATAAGATTAAGACGTTCACAACATGCCATGAAACATTTTTATAAAGAAGACGAAAAAAAGTTATAACAGCGATAAAAATGAAAATATATAAAAAAGAGAACATAATATTATAAACATACAAAAGCAGTGAAAATACAATTATACATCTATATAAGTTCAAAGAAGTACACCCAGTTTGCTAAGGAGACCCTATTTTGAATTTATACAATAACGTCCACCTAAACTCACCTCGCGCAAGTGGAATATATCAAGACCCGAAGCAATTTGGTTGAACATGTTATCGCCTTCCCAATTAGCATTACCAATGGCAGGAGATCATCATCTTGGGAGAATAATAATGATCATAAAGCCTTGTTAGATCTATGTTGCCAAAATAGGCATTTCCATTTAATATTGTCAATCTCATACGGCAACCCAAGGTGAGATTATCGGACCGAACGGAGTTTATTAGTTTCGTTAAGGAAAGGTTAAAAAAATAAAAATATCAATGAAATCGTATTATATTAAAACTGTATATTGTATATTATCAATGGAGCGTTCAACCAAAATCCAACCCGCGATTTATTACAACGTTTTTATTAGCTCGTATTCTTATTTGTCCGGTGGTTGTTTGTCTGGTACAAATCTTGCAATCGATTTTTCACTAACTTCCCGTCTAGCTAAACACTTGAAACTTTTAGAATATATCAGAACACGATGCCAATGCATTCTTTTAATACGTTTAGCCATCTTTATGCAGAATTGAATTAATTTTCAGAAAAATCCGTCAAAAGTAAAAGACTATTATTGGTTGCTAAGGCGGTGGTTCCTAGTAACTAAATTTTGAATATATACGTGCGTTAAGCCTCAATTACATTGAGCTACTTTACGAGCTGTTTGTTGGCGAATTTATAATCTGCCTGTAAAGTCGCCCAGTGTAATCATCGAACAAGCTAACAAGCAGGTTGTAAACACTCTACCGAGAAAAGTTGAAAACCGGTCAACTTTACACGCTACACGCCGGCGTATGGGCCTACTGCGTCTGCGCAGTAGAGCGCGGTAGCAACCTCCAGGTAAAAAAAGAACTACGATCTGTCAAAATAGTCGCTGGCTTGTGGCTTCTCAGCGAATGGAAAGTTTTGTGTGTAATCATCAAATCGCAGTAGCTGAATCGCCCGCTTTTAAATTCACCAACAAACAGCTCGTAAAGAAGCTCAATGTAATTGCCGCTTTACTATGGAAATCAAAATGAAATGTCAAAATGACATTTCAGTATTTAATATTTGTTTGTTTGTTTGTTTCTTATTTACTTCATATCTAGTACCTACAAGTTTGAGCATATTGATCATAATAATTCAACATAAAATTTAACGTTATATATAAAAAGTTCTTTTTATCTTGTAATTACGTATACCTACTTATACTTTTGTATTTCAGTTTTACGTAAAATATATTTCTTTATATTATTATTCCTGTGAGTAAACTCAATTGATTTATATCTCGGAATGGTTTCACTATCTCTTTCTCATGATAACATTTTTTCTATCGAGACAAGAGCAAAGAGCTTAAATTTTAAACGTGAATAGGGTTTGATCGTACAAGAGTTAACATTTCACTAATATATAGAGACTTCTACCATTTCTACCCTCATCTTGTCACTGTTTCTTGCCCCAGTTTTCACCCGCAGGCACCTGCTTGTACGTACATCTTCCCACCCTGTAAGCGGCCTTTGTATCGATCTGATATTATCTCGACTTTCTAGTTCGATTAAAAGACTTGAAGCTAACTTTACTGGTGATGGGAAAGCGGTAAATTCAGTCAGTTAAAAAATATGAGTACCTCAGTTTGATTCAATATTAATGCAATATTTGATTTGCCAAGGAATAATATAAACATCTGTGTAAGTTAATGAATTTGGATCAACGACAACAAAGAAAGCCTCAGAGTATTAATATAAAGAGAACGGGTATTGTTCGGCAAAATGAAGCCATGTTTATTGCGTATAACACAGTGGAACCTCAATGTTATTATTATTAACTTAGCTATGAAATGACCTATTTTTTTTAATTCAACGAATAATTCACACGATCTAAGAATGTAATATTGAAATTATTTAACATTCATAATTTTGAATACACTTCATAGTTTGTTGACGCTTTTTACATGGACTATATTTGGAGTTGGATTCTGGATGCTGGAGGAGGGCGGTTTATATGTGATTCAGTCTAGTAGGTACTAACCTTAATGTTGATCGGCTGTATTGCTGGAGTAGATCCCGGGTACGCGCACTCACATATTAGTATGCTAGTAGACTTAGACGCTCGCTCAAACCATAGCAGATTTAGCACAACGAAGGTTAAACGATAACTTCTGAATGAGTCACCCTGTATCACGGCGATCGATGCTCAAAACTAATGACGCTAACGACGCCTCGACGGGCTGCAGCATAGACTATAGATACATCTAGACGCCACCCGTTGCATTGCTAAATGAAGCCGCGTGCCGTGCGTTTGGTTTGTGGGCGAACGAACGCATTCATCTACAAATGTTCGAGACCATAGACCATTTCGCTAGTGCTCGCCCAAAGTGCTCGCACTAGACGCTCAGAATTAAAATATGATTTTCTATTTTTTTACGTTATATAGTATTTTAAGCGGTCGAAATGCAACCATTAGGTAAAGAAATCCATAATTTAAGATATTTTAAAGAAACATTAGGTCACTGATATTAAAATATATAATAATATACATATAAATTATCACGAACATGTATCAACTTACCTATGGAACGTAATACCATCTTCTTGCTTGTCAGTACGGCTACCATATTTTAATACAACACACAGAATCATCTTTTCTACTTAATTAACTAAAAATATTTACCACTGACTTTATGCTTAACACAAAAAATATAAATTTTAGCAACACGGTTATCGACGCTTAGTTATGCAATAAGCTAAGATTTGCCGGCTACATCGTAGCAAATTATCTCCCAGATCTGTAAACCTTTTATCTTACTCTAGCACGTGTCGCAGAGATTATAAGGGTACCGAATACTTTCTCACTCGCACTTATGCATCATTTTTGTTCAAGCCTTGGGCTGCAGGTAAAAAAGTGTCTATGCCAACGGATGATAAAAGGGGGTAGGTTCGAAATATGAGATAGAATTAGGGCCATAATTCCTCCAACATAGCTTTATGACTCAGTTCATTTATTGACGCCCTTGCCTATAACAAACCCTTTTTCTGCTGAAATGGCTGGCACCATGCGTATTCTTGACGTCAATGGCAGCTTAAGATAATATTCAAAATCAATCTACGTCTCACATATATATTATATACGAACGAATCTCAAGCACTCCCATAGTGCCATTGTAATACCAAGTTAGGCGGATGTGGAATAGGATCCACGATCACTTCCGGTGCTGCCAACATGAATCTGTCGTATATGTGTCGCTACATTTCAAAATCAGCCAAGTCCACCTTTAGGTATTTTTGACTTTTTGTGAATTTCTGAAGAACTACTGCTTTCTAACACTTCTGCATTATACAAATGTGGAATTTATTAAATTTAAATATTCTATACTCGAAATAATAAAAACTTTCACCCTTGTGACTGTGTATTTGAGAAAACAAAAAGCTGTTTTTCTCCTATTCATCTATTATGGACTTGGCTGATTTTGAAATCTAGCGACACATTATACTGTACCTATACTTACTACCGTCACAGGTAGGAGAATCACAAAATTAACTGCTTATTATGCAGGTGTTTATATTATAGTAAAGTTAGGATTGGTATAATCACCAAAAGGGTATCAATTTACTAGATATCATTACCGACCACTGGCGAAGGGTAGAGGTAGGCTACTAAAATCCGACATAAATAGTGCACATTAAACTTTATCAGTCATACGTATTTGTTTTCATTGAAATAAGACTGCAATTTACAGATGGCATTCATGGTTAATTTTTAAAATAAAATTCATTTAAAACATGTGAAAACCAAACCATAATAGATAATAATCAAAATATACTCGTCTGTCTAGAAAATATCTAAAATTATGCAATTAAATCATACATAACTTTGTATACCTAATATTTTTTATCTATTATACGAGTAGTTTGGTTTAGACAGGGCTTAATGAATTTAAAAAAATGAACCAACAATATGTGTAATATAAATATTCTTAATCTAACGAAAACAAATAAGTTTGAATGAAAAACTGTGCACAATTTTGTCGTATCGCCAAAAATATACCAAAAATATGATGGTTTGGTTTAGGCAGGGTTTATTTGATTTTTAAAAACTAACAAAAAGTATCTGTAAATAAAATTGTAGTCTTAGTTCAATAAAAACAAATACGCATGACTAACAAAGTTTAATATGCACTATTTAAGACAAATCTTAACAGCCCACCTCCACATCTCGCTACTGGTACCTATGTATATGATATGGATTTATACCGTTATAATATATATGCAACACAATTACTGAATATAATTCATTATTTGTGAGATTCTTTCAATTGACAATCCGAATATCTCATTAATTTAAAAGCGAATGCCCATCACTATTTTATACTAGAAACAGGTCGGACCCAAAGCTTTCATGACCTCATAAAATAAGTGAAATTTCAGCAATAAATCTCACATTTTGCTTTAACCAGAGGTTCTGCGGGTATTACGAGTTACATTTTAAAGTTAGAAGCTTTAAATTTATGTTTTGGTTTGAATGAAAAGTTTGGATATGTCCGGCGGATTTATAACTATTACTTTGTTCCTAGAGTCAACATAAACTTTATCTACTATGTGACAAATCATTGAATGTCATACATAACAACATGTCAAAAAAATTTATATCTTAGGTGTTAAAATTTCAGAAGTGACAAAACATCGGATTCCCTGAGCAATTTGAAAACGATATTAATTTGCACCGTGAGTGTAAAACCATAAGAAGTGCAAATTTTTCAATTTCGAGATTTAAATGCAAAACAACTGCAAAAGTCATGAACTTGATAATGTAAAAGTGAAGTCACTGCAAACTTAATAATTTTCATTAAAAAATACAGATATTTGGGTTTTACAATACAAAGATTTACTTCCATTGTTAATGTAAAACCATAGTATCTGCACATGATTTGGTTTTACATTATCTATGTCTAATTGTGAAACCCGAGCATTATTGCCTGTTCTATAAAAATACATATGAACAAGATTGTGTTTGATGTAATAAATATTAGAAAACGTCAGCGCGGACGTCAATCAGTACAACCTCGACTAGACAAAGCATTTATAAAACTACCTCAGATCTCCGAAACAAAAATAAATGACTTGATTTCCCTATGTTCATCAAAAATGATACCAGAAATACAACACAATTTTTATAAAAAAACTTTCATCTACACATTTAAATACAGATTCAGATAATAATTGACGTCGATAAAATTAATTATAAAAACATTACAATTATTGTAATTAGCTATTTTTATTTCGGTTTTAAATTGTATGCATCTATTTTAATACATTATAGTTAGTAAGCTTAAAATATTAAAATATTATAATATGTAAATATCATTCTTGATTTATTTATTAATAATATAAGTAAAATATTATATTATAATGGTATTGCCAAAGTTCCCAAGAAAAATCTCACTGAAAAATTCAGGTAACTGTGAAATATCAACATTTTCTATGCGTCATGAAAGTGTAAAACCATAGCAACTGCTAAAACTTGTAATTATGATGAATTTATATAAAAAAAAAATAATAAAAGAAATACATACACCAAATATTATGGTTTTATATTAGAAACTCTATTTATCCTGACCAAATGAAAACTTCAAACCCTTATACTCCAAACCATGTAATTTGCACATACCTTGGTTTTACACTCGCGGTGCGAATTGTTCTTTACTAAAAAATATAATATTATGTACTTTCAAAAAGCATCACAATTAGGCTCTCTTTCTATTTCGATTTAAAGTCAGATGGAAATTGAACCATGCAAGAAGCCTTCTGAAGCCATTGATGGTATTCTAATGCTAGCTATTGCTCAAACTTTGAATTCAATATGGTAAACTGTTTGTAGAAAATAATGATTATTGCGTATTAAAATAAATGGTACCTATTACTTTAAAATAAATATGGAATTACTAAATGATTCATATTCCTTTAGTATTACCCGTTGCATTAAAGATTTATTAATGGTCCCAGGTTCGAATCCTGGGTCTTGCAAGTATTGCTTTTCAATTTCTTTATGAATCAGAGTGTGGACCTAATAGGTTGAGCAGGTGGCTGACATCCATTTCTCGTAAAAACAAACATTTGTTACCTAATACAAACCTTCTCTCTGTGGAGGCCCTTAATTTGATCTTATAAAGATCGCACACGGTCAAAAGAAAATATTATTGATGGGTAAATACTAATTTAAATATAGTTTAATGCATGGGTGGCCAACATTTTCAGCAGCCGGGCCAGATTTTAAGAATGAAATTTCCTGCCGGGCCGCACATCCGATTTTTTTATTATACAAAACAAAAAAGAAATATATATTATATATATTAATAAAATAAAACAAAAATGAGAATCAAGCATATTTATTAGATTACACATTTTTTAAATAATAAAAAATAAACAAAATATTATAATTTTTTTTTTTTTAGTGAGAAGTTTGATTTTGTGTGGCTTGTTCCTACACGCAAACAGTTTTCCAAATGCACGTCAGTGATTTCTGTTCTCACTCGGGATTTGGTATGCTTCATCCGACTAAAAAGCTGTTCACACGTGTAAGTGTTTCCAAATAACGAAGTCATCATAAGAACATGTTCAAAATGCAGGATATTTCTACTTGTCCAAATATTATAAAAATAAACATATAAACACAAATATATAAACGCCCACAGTGGCCGCGTGGCATAAGCGTTGGACTATAAAGCCGTGGGTCTCAGGTTCGAATCCTGGGTCTGGCAAGTACACATATTGTTTTTCAATTTGTGTGTCAGGGTATGGACCTAATAGGTTGAGTAAGTGGCTGACATCTATTTATCGTAAAAAACAAAATCTGTCAATACAAACCTCCACTTTGTGGAGGCCCATATGATCCTATCAGGTTCGGACATGGTCGAAAAAAAAAATATTATGTTTTGTAAAACTCTTCCAAACCAACCTGATGGAATTTATCTTTTAACTGTTCATCGCAACATATTTCACAATGTTCCATTTGTAAATTTCCCGGTAATAAATTCACGTCTACGGAGAATGCCGTTGCAAATGCAGCAAAAAGCAGACGGTGCTTTTTAAAATCTTGAGCTTACATCGAATCTCAATTTGCGAAATTAGCACATGTAGCGGGTGCATTTGATATTACTTTTATTTTCTCACTGCTCCACGGGCCACAAGTTAACACCCAGTGGGCCGCGGGTTGGCCACCCATGGTTTAATGTGAATCATTAAAATGATAGTAGAGCCTGGTTTCGAATCAAAAATACTTCGGTACAAACATACTTTCGTGTTATTTTGGGAACCCATTAATTTTTGCTTAAGTATTTGATTCTATGTTGATAGTATGTGCCATAAAAGAGTGTGAACATTGTAAAACTTATTAAATTATCTCTTAGATCAATAGGAAACTTAAAATTCTATAAACCACATATTATCAAATCTGTTATTATGATTATTATTTTGATTGCATTGGGTTTCATAAAACCATGTTGTTTGCTTATCCTAAAAAAAATTCTGAAGTTCCTTACTAGGTTTTTAATTTTGATAGCCGTACTATGAGAAGTGAAAATTTAATTACAGATATACTTACCTTACACCAAGGCCCTCACATCCTGAAGCAGGCCTTCAGGCTAGGATCTTTGGCGGCCCCCCTACCTATCGCTAAAGATAATGGCAGTGTGACGTTCTGCAGTAGCGTTTTCCAAATGGTGTACGCGGTAAAATTATTGTGTATATTTATTTTAGTGTTTTTTTTTTGTATATTTTAATACATCCATTTGAATTATGGAGTTGTCGAGTATCGATACACAATTAAAAATTGTATTGTACAGCCATATAATTTAAAATAATAGTAATAATGAAGGAAAATAGCGCCGGTTTTTTACTATTATAGAGAATTTTTGATGCGTGTATCTGGTCGACTAGACACGCCGGATCCTTCCTGAGCCCGGGCCCCCAGGCTAGAGCCCTGTCACCCCCCCCCCTTTGTGGGGGCTATGCCTTACACCAGAGGTTCCAATCTTTTTGTACCCTACTTCGATATCTACTTTTATATCGGTAGGGCAACGGGCACCACCTATTTTTTCAAATTAGATTTATAGTTGGACATAGGTAATAAATAATACACAAAAAATATTTTTTAAATATAAATATTATTATTTATATTCTGTTAAATGTAAAATTTTACCGAGACTTTGACTGCGACTCTCTGTCATATCGCCTCTTCTCTTTTAGAAGGGGATCCGTCGATCAGGTCCTCACTCCTTCTGTTAAATAATTTTGCAATTTTACCAAGCTCTTCCGTCTTACCCACCGCCAGGGCACCTTTCAATTCGTCGATATTCTTAAAGATATCCGTAATTCACAGCTGTACTTTGTGTCGTTCATATTTAGGGCATTGTACAGCTATATGTACAATGTTCTCCTTTTACCCATTAGCTAGTCAAAATAAAATTTAAATTAAAAAAAAATTGTCGCTGTCGAATAGAGGCGGGCATACACGAATCGGTCAGCGGCGTCATGGCGCTCGCGGGCATGCCGTTGGGAATCCCTGCTCTACACCATTATCTCGTTCAATGTAACACATTGTCATAAAATGTAACACACTATCTGCGAGTTCCATTATTATACCATATTGCAGTGAACGATTTAATTACACGCGACTGAGTTGTTGCTCGAGTAAAAACTCGCAATTATAATATGTATGCATAACAAACCAATTAAAATGGCATTCTAATAACCTAAATATACGTTCAGGAAATTATTACAATAATTATTACGCTCTATACGGGTCTAAAGTTTACGCTCTTTGACATGGTGAATTATTATTTAATATTATTAAATCTAACACTATAGCAATAAGTGAATAATTACGAGTAACTAAAATAATTATTGTACACGCCAGAGGTAGTTAGTTGGTGACAAGAGATGGCTTTACATTAATCTTTACAAAAAAAAATGTAACAGTAAATTAATATCGCTTAAAACTAAAATTGTGCAATCATTTAGCGATAGAAAATACGTTACTATTATAATTTTAAATAACAATGTTTCGGAAATTTACTTTATTAATGAATAAAAAAACAACATAGCTCTAATATTATGCAATTGGTTATTTGGACGAATTAACTCGCCAAAGCATGGATGTCGCGTCAGGCCACGGACGAATATATTCGCGGGTTCTCGTAAACGTCATAACTTCTGAATAAACATTCTGTGTATATTTTCTAAACAATATTTATCATCTTAGTGTGAAAATATTCAAGATAAACTTGATAAACATGCTGTGTTGCTAAGTTTTCACAAATATTTATCATTCCGTTCCTATTTCATATTTTTAACGGATTTATTTTATTCCAAAAATAGCTGGCCTACAAGTGTCAACCTAGTAAAAATTGGCTGGCAGTGATAAGGTTAAGCTGACGCTATATACCATTTGTGTCAATGGCTGAATGTACGCCCATCCTTCGGAATCTCTATCCCGAGCTCTCTCTCTTTAGTTGGTCACACTCAACCTCTCCACATAGCTATATAAATATTTAAATATTATTACGATAAAGTTTGAATCAAAAATATACGATCATGTACCGCTTTTATTCATTCAATACTTCGACGAAAGCTTTGATATTTTTGATTGACAGCTTTCAAAAAAGCTCTCAAAACTTGATGACTGAACTAATATAGACTATGCATTCATTTCATTTAAGGGCGACGTGTTCAGCGTGGGTCAAAATGGAGCTTTTATTCTATTTTCAAAGCATGACCCAGGACATTCCTTAAACGTTGTAGATAATATATATATATAATTTTGAAGCCTTATTATCCTTTATATTTATTTTAAACATTTGATGACTGCATAAAGTATTTTTATTACATAAAATAGTATTCTTTTAAACCTCTCCTCTAATGTTTTAGAATATAGTCATATTTCAGTACATAAATGTGCAGTGGTGTTAATATTTTTTACATTTATTAATTTTCAAACGCATTTATAAAACTATCAGTATAATTTATGTCGACATTATCATAATGAAATATTTACAATAAAAAATTATATTGATAATCTCTGTGATCCCAAATTTGACAAGAATTAGGCATTTTATTATTCAAAAAATGGGCAAGATCAACACATTTGAAGATAATTCTAAAGATACTCATTATAAGCTATGTTTTTGACTATTTAAATGTGATAAACATCCTACGAACAATGATTGCTTTATAATAATTATTGACCTAAGAATAAGGTAGTGTTTTTTGAAATACGCCATTTCTTTTGGCATTCCCCAGTAGTTAAGCTACAACATACGGCCGTAGCCATAAATTGACCAACTAAAACTAAAGTAGGGAGTAAGAACATGTTAACGCGCGTGTTTGAACATGTACCGTTTAAAAAAAAAGATTTTTTTTTCGGTTAGGTACATGTTCAAACACAGGCGTTATCATGATCTTACTCCCTACTTCGGTTTTAAATAAGTAATGTCCAAGATCATGCTTTGAAAATAGAATAAAAGCTCCATTTTGACCTACGCTGAGTGTGTCCCTCCTTAACGAAAAATTTACAAGATTTGAGAATGTTCCATAGTTTGTTAAATTATTAGCAAGTGTAAGTACGTTAAAAACTAAAATTTGGAGAGATCCTGACGTCGGCTGGGAATGAAGTTAAGTTAAAACTATTCAGTTGTAAGGACATTGGGCAGAATCCGATGGGTGCGGAAGATTTTTTTCGTAGGTATGTTTCTAGGTGTTTTCAAATTATGTACAATATCTACTTAACTGAGAATTGAAAAATATTTAGTTTCTATTCACAGAAATATAATAATATCTATCATTAAAGAGAATAATGTTTTGTTGTATTATACGTTTCCTGTGCTAACAGGGAAGGCGAAGCAGAGGAAGAGCGCCTGCCCGCTGGAGCGATCAATTAGTGAAAGAGCTGACTGGGGCACCATTCATTCTGCCCTGAGAGAAGCGCAAGATCGAGAAGGATGGAAAGTCTTGGTCACTCAAAGGATGGAAAAATTAAAAAGTGGTCACGATCCTCAGCCATGACTGTATGAACAAGAAGAAGAAGTGCTAAAAAGTGTTTAAGAAACCTTAAGATATTTTGCATTTCATAGATTTTTTCACATAAATGATAGAATCATATTACAATATTAATTTGAAATCTACTAGATACAATATTGTACACCCCTTTCAATCATTATAATATATTATTATATACACAATACAGTCATTATAATTCAACCAATGAAAAGTATAGATTTTCATTCCATCCATACACTGTTTGAACACGTGAACTACATAGATATTAATTTAGTATACCTAATAGCTAATGTAAATAATATTGTCATTGAAATGCAAATTGGGCACGGACTTTCAATATGGTTTCCGATATGCAATGCAGAATTATTGTAATTTTATGCAGATGTAGGTATTTATTTTATAAATTAGTAGAGAGAGCCATGGGCATTTTGTATTCGGCACTATATACTTGATACAATTTCACAACGTTTTTAAATTGGTTGCCATATAACAAAATAATATTCTGTATATCTACTTATTATCTCGTTGAAAGATGGTGATATGAAAAACTCTTGTTTATATCAGAATCTCTGATGGCTTTTGTTGAAGTATTATTATACTTTTTACGCAATTGTTCATTGTTCATAGTTTCCCAAACTTTTTTGGTTCGCCGCCCCCTTTTCAAATATATTTTTTTCAGTGTATCACCAGGTATCTCTATCTCAATTTATAATAATAAAGGCTTTGTTTGTGTATTTAAAAGATGCAAAACCTAAATACTAAAAAAATTAGACGCGTGAAAATTGATTTAAATCAGATAACTACTAACACCGCCAAAAAGTGTCATCCCCTATGGATTTAATTCCATGTCCTAACGAGGTCTCTAAAGAGGCCAGAATCATTATCGGGCAGAATCTTATTAATATAAGCATACATGACATCTTCTTTTTCTTTTGGTCATGTCCGATCATAATAGGATCATAATATGGCCCTCCACAGAGTGGAGGTTTGCATTGACAGCTTATTTTTGTTTAAAAAAATGTATGGTAGCATAATGTAATGCATAATGCATACTAGATAAACTCTGCCATCATTTTTTCCAGGAACATTCAGATATCACACGAACTCACACAGATACTAACAGTGCGAGCCTATCTAACAAGATTCAAACTGAGGGACGATGACTGTTGTCCATGTGACGGCTACACATCTCAAACTGTGTGGCATATCATCAACGACTGCCCTATACTAGAATAAGAGCAATGGACTCTCAGGACTCTATGTAGACAGCATAACCATGAAATTGACCTCCAAAAACCGTACGAAACACTAAATAATAAACCAGCACGAGAACACTATACAACATATTTAATTCTGACCATAAAGAGAATTCAAGATATAAATGGAGGAACATAATGCAACTAACCCATTAATATACTACTGGATGAATCATATGTTTCTTAAAATGACGCCCGATTTTCAGCGACTCGGCCAGTGTTAAAACTTACTGTTTTAATATCAGCGGACTTAACTCGATATAAGCCCACTTAATATTTGTCTCGAAAACGACCTAGCAATAATTATGAGTAAGCCCGATCTAGCTTGCATCGTACTCTAACTAATAGTCAGCGCATGACGATTTGCTCTGTCCGCTCAGACATGAATTTTTGGTAGCTTGCAAGCTTTGGGTTGCAGACACCCTTAGGGTTACTATTCCAAGAACCCAAATTTTGTTTTACAGCCAGGGCAATACGGGTGAAATTCAGGAATCCATGTTAACGGTCTTAACGCATTATACCTACAAGGAAATATTATAAGACGATATTCGTAATATCTTCTTTTGTGGTACATTTTTAAAATTACACTTGTATGGGAACTCCTCATCTAGTAGTATATCAATAAACTAACCCCCCCACCTTGTACGAAAAAGCAAGGGCATGGTTATTTATATAAGTATATTTATATTATAATGGTAGCAAAATGCTCAAACTATTAGGTCCATAATAACATGTGAATTTGCCGGACCCGGGATTCGAACCCAAGACCCATGACATTATAAGCCAACGCCATCGTTGGAGTAGGTACTTCCATATTATACCTACCTATTGGATAATGTTTCTATTATTTACTCTTTGCATATTGTTTTTTAAAAACAATATTAATAAAAATTCATTGTTTTTACATGTCATGTTGTGCACGTCTTGAATATGTAATTTTTAAAGGTCACTTTAATAACGTAAATGAATAAATTTGAAATACAATTTCTCTTTCAACATGTTTCTGACTTTTTAAAATATGTATTTTTATTTATATGTAAATCTCATGTGTAGGATTAAAAAAATTGTCGATGTAGGTAGGTATGAAGTTTTGATAGTTTGGTTTTTGTTGAGATTTTATTTCCTGTCAAGATTGCCTGTCAACATTTCATTAAGAGGCTATAAAATGATGAAGTATCCTTAGCAAGTTTGCCAACACCAGAATGACAAATCGATCCGAATCTCCCGAGACACTCGCTGGTTTCTTAGTGTTTATACAAGATGATTGACAACGCCGGAAACAAGGTTACCTAATAATATTACACACTTGTAACCAGAGGCGTAGAAAAGTATTTTAACGCTTGGGGCAACAACGAAAAATCGGCCCCTAACATATTAGAAATCTTGTAGGTACCAATCATGGCCTCCACATCTTGAGACGGGACCACAGGCTAGAATCTTTGCCAGGCCCCCCTACATATCGTTACGGTTAAGGGCAATGTGACGCATACAAGCATTTTTGTCTATTAAAATGTAATTTTAGCAATTTTTCGTATTTTTGAAAACATCTACTTGAATTATGGAGTTGTCGACTATCAACACAGTTAACAAAATTGCATTGGACAACCACATATCTTAACATATTATTAACATTACTGAAGTAAAATAGTGCCGCATCACTTATCTGGTCGACTGGCCGCTCCTGGATGTATTAAAAAATCGCTAAAAGTACACATTAATAATTTTACCTCGTTCACCTTTTGGACAAAGTCACTGTAAAGCGTCACACTGCCTTTACCCTTAACGTGTGGTTTGGTGGGGACATTAACTTCAATATTGTGATGGATTTGGGCTATAAGAAGATTAAATTTGAGGTTATGTTGAAATTTAGTGGCATGCTACCAGGACGGGAATAAGACAACTGGGCGCCAGGAAAATTGGGCGCCGCACTGTCGAATGAAATAAATAGACGTCCGTTACGATTTTATACAGAAAGTAAACGAGGAATTTTAAACAGTTTCTATCTACTACTTAGTAGTTTTAATTAATTTTGCACTTAACATAATGTTTTTTATTGCGGATTGAGAATTATCATGCCTGAAGCTTTATCTAAAAATAAAAGAACTCTCCTCTCGTTGGAACTTAAACATAACATGAACAATTAAATCATTATTTACGTATGCATATTTAAATTCACAGCAAGTGTGAGGTAATATTATAATAATTTAAATATAAATATATATTTTTAAAGTACTTATAATTCACGGATATCTATTTATTTTCGAATTTCATTCGATTGCGTGGCGCCTAGTTGTCCTGGCACCGAATCGTCCTAGACCCACTAAGACACTTGCGGCATACTAGGTAAAAGCATCAGTGTAAAGATTGCTACATATTATGAATCGAAATAATTTGCAACTAACTTAATTATTAAACCGTAATAACACCTTTTCAGTTTAATTTTCATATAATTACGCTCCCTCTATATTGAAAATATGCTTTTCAATGTCGTTTCTATCGACAGAAATTATTATTACTTAGTCATATTTTTCTTTCTTTTAAGTTAAAGCTATACGCAGTGCTCAGAGTAAAGTTAAATAACATTATTATGTAAGTATACAGTTAAATCGAATTACAGTTTACCGAATCGAATAATCGTGGCACACATATGGCATTAATATCAATTTTCGTTTATTTAATATATTAGTACATACCTATCGTACCTCAAGACTTATTTCCATAATATATAAGTATGGTAGAAACAACGGAAGTTTGTGGCGGAAGCAAGAGCTTTTAGAATTAAATAGATGTAAGAAACATTTCGCATACGAATATATTATTATTATGATTGTACATACTCATAAGTAATTTCATGAAAAATCGTGTTAAAAATATAATATTTGAGACTTTCACGGTTGTTTTTTTTATCGTAATAGATTCTTGAGTTTCCACCGCGTGTACTTCTTCCTTCTTTCCTCGACGTTACGGGCTCGTTGTTATGATCAATCAGTGACGTCCCGTGGGGGTAGGCAGATTGAGCGTCGCTTGGGGGCGGCAGTTATTCTAAAGGCGGCAAATCGAGGAGAATCCTTTGGTATTTATAGAAATAGCTACCTACCTAAACTTAATAATAATGAAATATCTTTCCATTAAAAAAAATCAGCTCACTGGTTGGAAACAAAATGTATTAATTGACATAAAAGGTTTAACAAGACTGTAATTTTTTTGCTGAGTTCGCGATGTATAGTTTACTTCCGTTGCCCTTCGACGTCGATGGTGACCAAAATGACACGTGCACGGATGATAAAAAATATTGTATAAAAAATGTGGCGGCATTTTGGCGCTGCCCAAGGGTGGCATTTTGTCTAGGGACGTGACTGTGATCAATCAATTATATATAGGTATAATATTATGAGGCACCAAGGCCAAACGGCCTTCATCCTCGTCATCTGTAGTTTTTGCGTTTGTATATCTATTAACGAAAAGCGCATGGCTCTTCGTCGAGGGTCTGAAGGAAAAAAATGAAAAAGAACTGGTTAAAATAGGGGTTCTACAATGGTTACTTCTTCAAATTGATGGAGCCAGCACTGCGGAATATTTTATTTTTTATATCTATGTAAAAAAGAGGGAACCCAATGGCCTATTTTTTGTCTCCTACTGTAGGGGAAAAAATATAGATTAAGAAGACTTGGATATAAGTATTGCTCGTGGTCTCGAAAATTCGGTGGGGATGGCTGGATCGTAATTGTTGAGATCTTTAATCGACTGGTTTGGGTAATCTGCTGTCATGGAACTGTAGAATTTTTAAGAAAGCTTCAATACCTGGTCTTATGATGGAGTGTTATGATGAAGTGTAGTGTAGGTGTACGAATGCAAACCTCGCTCTAAGAATGCCAAAAGAAATCCGATTCGCTAAGAGCAAACGTTGCTCAGAGTAATGTGTCAATCGTTACGACCAGAGATACCAGATCGAATATTAGATTTTACTGACAGTGCTGGAAGCCATGACGTTTTTAACCGTAACCCATCATCCCTATTAATATTTTCAGGGTTTCTATGGATTTCGATGGCCTCCTTTACCAATCGTGAGAAATATTCCGTATTCCGACCCAGTATCTTGGTTTCGAAGTCAAGTTTGTGTCAAGTGTGTGTCAAAACAGAACAGTGACAGAACAGTAATAAAATAGAACATGACAAAACAAAAAATGACAAAACAGAACATGACAAAACAGAACATGACAAAACAGAAAAGTGACAAAACAGAGCAACGATAAATATAACTATGACCTTTCAGGAAAAATATAAATTTAATATTAAAATTGTCATATTTCTATTATTTTGATAGAATTTTAATAGCATAAATTTTCAATACGCCATAATAAATCAAAGTATATACCTAATTTCTGCATTCCTAATCGCTAGAAAGCGACAAATAAACGGGACTTAACTCGGTGTTGCCGGTAAGCTTAGGATATCTCATCTTAATCAATATAATATGTTCAAAATGATTGGGTGACTAGGTACAACGAAATAATGACCTAACCTAACCTAATCTAAATAGATTCCACAAAAATTAATGTTTCATTTTTCCCCTGGCTGTTCTGTTTTGTCATGTTCTGTTTTGTCACTGTTCTGTTTTGTCACTGTTCTGTATGTTGAGAATATTGTTTCGATCTCGTGTTTCCTCAGTGTCCTGGAAATGGTATCGGTAATGTTTTGTATAAGGCAGATAGGCCCGGCCTTTGAACTGTGTTCCTTCCTCCTGACTAACTGGGTTAAGGTTGATTTTGCTTTTGCTAGCTTTTTGGATCACCTTGTTAAAATATTCGTTTGCTTGAAGAGCCTTTGATACTTGATACTCGTATTAAAAAGTAATCCAAAACACAGTGGCAGGCTTAGGCTCAACGCGTATAATAATTTTAAGCTGCGCCCCAAGATACAAAATATAATTATAGGCCTCTTCATTTCCATCCACTCTATCAGGTTCCTCTATCAGTTCGGCCGTTCTTCTGATATCATCCCTTTATCTAGTAGGGTTTTCCAATTCGTAGAATTTTCGCTAAAATCTGTCTACCCCATTAGTGATCCATTAAACGGTTTTATATGTCTTGCGATGTTGTGGACGATTTTAATTGGGAGTTGTGTTTATATTTATACGGTATTGTCTACCCAAGGGAAATATTGGAAAATTCATATAAGAATGTGCTCTGAAAGGGAAGAGATTCTCAAGTCGGTCTAGTCAGGCCTTCCGACCTGGTCGCCACAAAGGCCAACTATAGTGCATTAAAAAAAATGCGTCGTCTTATTGCAGACGTAAAGATCTCTTCACATAGTTTAGTATTTCCGTATTGTTTTAGCTTGGTTTTTACATATATTATTTAAATTCTCTGTACTATTATCTACCATGGGCACTTTTATTAGAAAGTATCTGAAAAACTCAGTCAAAGTTAACTTGAGTGCGTGGCGACCTCAGTTTGGGCAATCTGCTCCTGAGATATTCCCAGGCGTAAAAAACTGCTGATGCTTCACATCCAAACGTAGGGCCTCGTGATAAGCTCGATTAAGTGTGGTGCGGGGCGTGTTGGTTTAGAAGGAACTAGTAGTCTATCCAAGGGAGTCATTACATTTTGACACGTTATAGTCCAGTGTCTGCCAAGCCCTTTTACCTGACGGCACACAGAGGAGGGGGAATTTGTTTCGTGACTCACCGAATAAAAATCTTCTAAAATAAATAATATAGTATATCGTACTTTATTAAAAAAAAATAATATTGACAATACACAATTTTGAAAAAAATTCTGAAAAAATATATAAACAATAAAAAAAATCTTTTTTGAAAAAATACGACACCCAGCAGGTCGAACCTGCGTTTCTCGAGATTCGTGCTCACGCCCATCGACTACAATGCTATAGGTATCCTATCTAATTGCGACAAGTTTTAACTAATGGCTCTTACAATAATCTCTGAAGCGCTTTCTAAATTGAGTTACTATTGGCAATCGGCTTTTGTATTTTAAATCAAACTAAATATTAATTAGCCTAATTACTAACCGACGTCACGGATCACTCCAGGATGTTTTGTTGTAACTTACTTGAACTTGTTAATAATTTAATTACCTGACTATTTTTTTATTCTTTGAATAAAAAAAATTGTTAATAATTAAAATAATGTGGTTTTGTGAACATAATATCGTAAACATAGGTAGCTAATAGATATAAATAATAATTTTAATTATTTTGAATTATGTATTAAAAAAATGTTTTTAATTCTAATTTTTATTATTGCCGTATTATATTGTTTTCAAATAATGAATAAATTGCATCTCTAAATTATATAAACAAACACGTCGTAATGATGGTCGAAACTGCAACAGAGATGGCTGTTGTAGTCAGTAGTACACAGGGAGGGAACACAACATTAATGGAAACTGGCTTACCCTTCCGGGTGTGGCTAGAGACTAGAGATCTCGATTGTGGAAAAATATGTGTAAACTTAAAGATGTGTTAAATAATATGTTATAATATTCAATAGTTACGTCTGTATCATAATTGTCACGTTAATGCTTTCAATCATTGGTTTATTTTAATTGGGTTTTATGGAGGTCAGGCCATAAACTATCCTGCTTCAGAACTTTGATCCATGGTGATGGCTTTTACATTTCTATTTATTAATCTATTTTGTGGTAGTAGCATGACCCCACATCCTGAAGCGGGCCCCTACCTATCGCTAAGGCTTAAGGTAGTGTGATTTTCTACAGTAGGAATTCCTCAAGTGGTTTCCACGGAACCCCAGAGTTAAGAGTATTTCGTATATTTTTAGATATTTTTAAATAAATCCAGTTGATTTATTGAGTTGTCGGCACTACACTACTCGCGACCTCCTTTTGTGGTACCTAACCAAGTAACATGCAACCATTCGGCATATTGGATAAAAAATAATTTTGTAAGTCAGGAAATACACTTAAATTAAGTAATTATAAAATAAAATTCCACACGTGAATTATTATTTAATTAAATCAATAATTAACATATCACATATCGGCATATTGGATAAAAAATAATTTTGTAAGTCAGGAAATACACTTAAATTAAGTAATTATAAAATAAAATTCCACACGTGAATTATTATTTAATTAAATCAATAATTAACATATCACATATCGGCATATTGGATAAAAAATAATTTTGTAAGTCAGGAAATACACTTAAATTAAGTAATTATAAAATAAAATTCCACACGTGAATTATTATTTAATTAAATCAATAATTAACATATCACATCAAATTACATCACACAACCACACATTTTTAAATGTTAATTTTTTCATTTAGAAAAATAGCGCCGCAGGCGACTTTTTTACTATTAGAGAAAAATTATGGTGTGTTTTTTCACTTGATTGGTCGACCTACCATGCCGGGCCCCCAAGCTAGAGCCCTGTCAGCCCCCCCTTTGTGGGGGCCATGGGTAGTAGCTAATAGAAATAGTGGATGTTGACTTAAAATCAATATTCAAAATGCTGACAATTCTTGCTCAGAAAATGAGGCTTTGTACAATGATCGTTTTTCAAATCAATTATTTTTTCTACTTGTAGAGTTAATAATCAGGTGATCGAAGATAGTTGGATAATTATGCAGAGAGCTTTTATACTGTTGAATCATTTTTTTTGCGACACACCTGGAACATTTCGCGGCACATAATTTTGCAGACACTGCGTTATACAATGGGTGTATAAAAAAGGTAAAACAATATGCCAGTGTGCTTAACTTATTGAATTGGTAAAAATATTGCGGTGTAATACTAATGTCTCGTTTGCACCACTTTGAATTGTTTTACTATTCGCGGAATATACGCGAATTCCTCCGAATGTCAAATTAAGTTTGATAGATTGTACTGGAGTGATATAACCAGTTCCGATACTAAAATACAGTCCATATTCGAGCGTGTTAATCTATTCTATATTACGCAATGTTTAGTATGCAAAACGAAAACGTATTTGGCAATAACTAACAGACTAGACTAGAGTGAAATGAAATACAAACATAAGGTTGAATCCATTTAGAATCAAATAACAATCGAGCGGGTCCCACAACAGATGGCGTTGATAGACATAGTATTTATAATTATATTGAGAGGGGCATGTGATTCTCTTTTTGAAAAATAGCGCGCTATTTTGTGACACCAGAAATTGTAATACAAAATGCGATGCCTGTTCAAAGTATAACAAAATTAGAGAGTGCTTGTATAATTTCATTAAATTTACGTTAATATAACGATTACTTTTATCTAGGGGGGGGGGGGGTAATGACAGACCATGAGTTAGGGAAAATAATAATTAGTAACTTTTATTCATATAATTGAGGGATGTAACTCCTGAGCACAAGTTATAAGGTATTCACAATAATTCTGAAGGCAAAACTGGAAGGTTACGCGGAAAACATAGTAAGTGAATACCAAGCTGATTTTGGGGCAGGAAGGTTTACAACGGATCAGCTTTTCACAGTTCGCCAAATACTGAAAAAATGCTGGGAATTTGATGTGGACATTTATCAGCTCTTTGTTGATTTTGAGCAGGCATAATTATGACAGCATCGATCGGGAAAAACTATTCACTGTCCTTCTGGACTTTGAAATTCCACCGAAACTAGTCAGGCTTGTCAGAATCACACTGCAGAATATACACTCCCAGGTGAAGGTGAATGGCCAACTGACGGAGGGCTTTGAAATATCTCGGGGTCTAAATCAAGGAGACGGATTGGTTCCCATGCTGTTCAACTTAGCCCTCGAATCCGCTATCAGAAAGTCTCAAGTGAACAGGAGCGGCACTATATTAAGCAGACCGGACTGGTTGGCTACGCAGACGACCTCAACGTGATGGACAGATCCATACAGATTGTGAAAAAAGAATTTGACCACCTCCAAAGGGCCAGTTTGGTTTAAGGAGTAAGAGATTGGTTTAAGAGTAAATGAAAACAAAGTCATGGTACAAAGCCGACAAAATCAGCGTTGGCTGGGCCAAAGTTCCAGTTTTGGAAACCATCAATTTGAAGTTGTCAACCGATTCACATACCTGGGTTCCAATATTACAAAAGAGAACGAAGAACTGGAAGAAATAAAAGCCCGAATAACTGCTGCAAATAAATCGTACTACTCATTGCTTCCCATATTCAAATCCAGAAAATTTCCACAGAAAAACTAAGACCCCGCTCTATAAAACCGTCATACGCACAGTCGTTGCATACGGGTGCGAGTCATGGACGCTAAATATGGAAGCAGCTGAAATGGTGGACTGCTTTGAGAGAAAGATCCTGAGGCGGATATACGGACCCATGAATGATGGTGGGGAGTGGAGAATTAGGTACAACACGGAATTATACCAAGATTGTAAACTCTCCACCTTCATAAAACTCCAGAGGCTAAACTGGGCAGGCCATGTCCAGCGCATGCCTGAGTCACGGATACCGAAGAAGATCCTCGAAGGAAAATCAGGGGGGGAAAGACCCGTGGACGGCGGTGGAGGAGGCCAGGGCTTGACTTGAGCTGTAGCGCCATCGAAGAAGAAGAAGATTCATATAATTTTCATAAAAATGTCATACATAGAATACGTTTTTTACTTATATTAATAAAATAAGACAAACATCTAATCATTTAACTCTTTCTTTAAATCTTTTTCGTATATAGCAACCCCATCTCCTTTAAATCGACGTGTTGGTCTGTTTTAACGCCATAATTATAATTTTAGGTAACATAAAGCCGCTGATAAAATCTTCGCGGTGCCTTTTCAAACTTTGCAGGTTGAGAGTGTAAGTGTAAGTAAGTAATTGACAGTTGTAATTAGGTATCCCCCGTTTAACACAGTGGCGCAATCATAACAACTGGAGTAGGTGGCGATCTTAGTCTTGGATATCTGCTCCTGCGATATTTCCAGACGGTAAAACTGCTATTTATATCAAATCGAGCTTCAATATTGTGATCATACCTAAATAAGATTTTATATATATTTAAAGAATTTCAAGTTATACTTACACATTTATATTTTTATAAAAAACGATGTTTTTTTTAAAATAAATATAAAGAAATTTAAACAATGAATTGGTCAGATATCATCTCTACAAAAAATAGGAAACTTAATAAACTAAATTTTAATAATAATATGACTATAAAATAATATGTAATAATAACAAGGGACCCTGCACCAAATTCACATTTTATAACATTTTTCGGTACTGTTTGGTTATGAGGAATACAGCGGAAAACACAGTTTTAAAATACAATACCCGATATACTGTATTATTTGTTACTTTGTGTTAGTTTATGTTAGGTTAGGTCGGGTTAGGTTAGGATAACCTAACAAATAATTCAGTATATCGGTTATTTTAAAAATGTGTTTTCCGCTGTTGTATTCCTCATAACCGAACAGTACCCATTTTTCTTAAATTGTAGGTTTAACTTTGACTTAAAATAAAAAATATCTTTCTTTCTAATGTTTTCAGATACATATTAATTTATTAATTAAAACAGTTTTCTAAATAATTGTAAATTATCAAAAAAAATGACTCAAATTGCAAACATCGTATTTTTCCGCTAGGTGCCTCTTATAGAAAGTAAAGACATCGCCTTAAATTGTATGTTTTCTTTCACAGTAGCATTACATCCCTCCTAAAAAACACCCACGGTGGCCGCGCGGCTTAAGCGTTGTAATATCACGCAGTGGGTTCCAGGTGCGAATCCTGGGTTTGGTAAGTACACATATTGTTTTTCAATTCCTATGAAGTGTGTGTTGAGCAAGTGGTTGACATCGATTTCTCGTAAAAAACAAAATCTGTTAATACAATCCTCTACTCTGTGGAGGCCCATATTATGATCCTATTAGGATCGGACATGGTCGGGGGGAAAAAAAATCGTACTTGTATGCTTGTACTTTGATGTCTATTCCGTTGTGACCACGTGAGAATCTGTTGAAGATACCTATATCTCAACAATTTTATTCCTGATATAGGGATAAAAATACACACTCCCCATCTCTGTCTTTCGCGGCCGTAATTGCATTGAAAATGCTCGAATGAAAATTTATTGAATTCCTTAGCGCCGGTTCTGGGAAATTAGGTTTTTCTCGGAGGCTTTATGAGCCAGAGCTGCGGGCAGTGAAGATCCAACCTTGTACTTTTTTCTCTTCGCCATGGCCGGTTGATAATGTGTCGTACACATGTAATGAAATATTTTATATATTTTATGTCACTTGTCAAGTATTGGAGAATTCAAAATGATTTATTTAGATGTATGAATAGACTGTGGGCTTGCACGGTTGATCCTTGAGCAATCCCATTTTTTTAATACAACGTTTTTCTTAGGTCGTATTCTTATTTGTCCGGTACAAATCTTGCGATCGATTTTTAAGTAACTTCCCGACTAGCTAGACATTTGAAACTTTTAGGAATATATCAGAACACGATGCCAATGCATTTTTTAATACTTTTAGCCATCTTTAAGTAGAATTGAATTCATTTTTAGTTAATTCTGTTTTGTATGAAAAGTTATTTCAATACCATTATTGGTTGCTAGGGGGTCCTAGCAATTGAATTATTAAATAATATATACGAGCATTACAATGGACATCAATATGAAATGACATTTCATTATTCAGTATTTCTATCAAGTATAAATTTTTTGATCGTTTAAGCTAGTCAAGTCAAGTTTATATGATTCAACAGAAAATTTAAAAACGTTGTATATAAAAAGTTCTTTTTATCTTGTAATTATTGTGTATTTACTTGTAAGAAGCTTTTGGTCAGATGTGGCAACAGGTAATTATTAAATATATTTTTATTAATTATAATATATTGTACTTAAAATAATATATTTTTTATTAGTCCGTAAACTATTTTTAATATGGAGCGGTTTTTTTAATATGGGTGGGTGCACTGCTCATGACTATCCTGATCAGAGCATTCACGAGTTTTAGAAATGCATATTATGTACTTACACATTACAGAAAATAATATGTCAACGAAATGGTTGAATTCTGTCCGCTGTCAAGAGAGAACCCGTAAAAAATCTTCTGTGCATTTATGAAGACATTATTATAAATTATAAAAGTAATAATATCTTCAGTGTTGCTGTTACTATTAGCCTGGGTGGGTCATGGTAGGGCATCGAATGGTGTATTGAACAACCATATTATACATTAATTAAAAACAATATTTACCTAAAACAATTTTTAAATTGCCTTCTCTGCAACAACACCATAGATAATAAATACGTAAAACAACACTGTATATCATTCAAAATGGCTGACAAGTCGTCTTTTGATCTCTCGCCAAATAGTTTGAAATCGTCAAATAGAAAAAGGAGAAAAAAGGAAGATATAATCAGAAAAGTGGAAGAAAAATATGATAAAGAGGTTGAAGGATAGTGGGTTACGATATAAAACTTGATCTGGTAGAGATAAAGAAGGATTACCTACACCAAACAATGTAAATGTCAAAACAATGTACTTATATCGATTTCGAACTGTCAAAATTTTGTTTGAATTGAATTAATTTTTAAGGTGGTTGAAAATGATTCTGTATTCTGGAGAAATACTAAAATGATTATTTTGCGTTTGCCTTTATGTTAAAGTAATATTATTTTCATTAAAATGTTTATATTCTTCCGTTTTGCATTTTTTCCATAGTAAAAATGATTCAAGTATGCACAAGGTTGCAGGGATATCTTACTTTTTTGTATGTAGAACACTAAAAATAATCTAAAATGCTTTGTATATTTGCATAATAAAAATAAACAAAAAGAATTTTCTTTATGCTTGAAAACGTTTTTTTCATTTTCTTAAAATTCGTCAAATTCGATATAGGTAGGTACAGTGTTGTTGCAGGGGAGGCCTACTATGATGGCCATATTATTGTCATTGACTTTAATCATAATTTTATTATCACCAATGTTGCAGTTGTGGAAATAAATATGGCAACACCGGCGACTAGCGGAAAATAGGAGAGCAGGAAACCATAGCAACCAAAAACAACAGAATATAACAGGAAGAAAAATATTGGCATTGTTTGCTAGATATTTTATTATTATTAGGTAATATAATAATGTTTATATATTACATAATTATATAATCGATTAATAAAACATTAAACTATTAATTATTTTTAACAGTTTCTTCGGCCCAACATCTGCAGTTTAAAGGATCATCGACCCATCCAATTAAGACCAGCTTATAGATGGTGGGTTACGATGTACCTATCGTATCTTTTACTAAAGATCGTATTTTCCTGGACATGGAAGACATTTGGAAGAATTACTGTCGGTAATAGTGCTTATTTTAAACTATCGTGACAATAACTGTTTACACGTAAAAGTGCTGACTGTCTCTCCAATCTCATTCTTCAAAAGTATGCGAGACGCGATGTTGTCATTTTATACTACTATTTGACAGGACGTATTGAAAATCGGTTAACTTCAAATGAGTAGTTCGTTTTTTTACCGGCAGGTTCGCCATTATCGTTCTACTGCGTAGGCGCAGATCTAAAGCGCAACCCACATTGAGGTGCTTGTCGCCTACTAACTGTCACGCTGTCGCGGCGACAATTTAGTCTATGGTTTCGTCATTTTGCAGAATATTTTGAACGAGCACCATATTTTCGTAAATTAACCGAAGAGTGCCTACCTACTATAATATATTAGTAATTTGAATTATTATTAATTATTCATGCTAATTTCAATTTATTTTATCAGTTTCTACGTGTGAATACGTTAAAATGCTTGCGGCATGACATAATATTGAACAGAACCCAACCTGCAGACCCTAGATAATAGACAACATTATTATCGAAAATTAAAAGTGCCAACCGCTAAAAACAAAAAAAAAATGTGAATTTGACACGACATTCGAAAAGTGTAGGCATGTGTAATACCTATGATAAAAACGTTCAAAGCGTCATGCAGGTGTCAATGCAGTGCAGTTCAACATGAGGTGACCTCATTGTTGTTTTTAGTGATTTCAGCAGATTTTGCCAACTGACAATGTTAATTTAAAGGTTTCAAAGGTGCTATACGATGGGAGCTTCAGTCTGATAACATTTTAAACACCAAAAAACGACATAACACACTTTTTTCACATAACGGCAGCTTACTGTGACGTCACGTGATAGTCCGCGACATGCAGCATAATATTTCGCTCTTAACCGTGCGTTTTTGCACCTTACCCCACTCACATGAAACGGTTAAAATACTACACCTCTTGTCTTGCATCCAGGTATATCGTATATTTATATATATATTTCGATGTATAAATAAAAATTCCTTTACTGATATTCGGGTCAGAAGAGAATATAGACGAAGCTCGCAAAACGCAGTGATAGGAAATTATGTTAGTAGATTGTTACGCAATTTCCTCTATGTTTTCAGTTTGCATACTGAAATAAGATTGGAAAATTGTACACATGACCCGGTTAGCAAAGTGTGGGAAGCGGATTGTTGAAACAACCGCCATACTTCGATGTGCGCTGCAGGGTTTTATCATACTTGGAAAATTCACGATTGACGTATAGGAACAGCTGATGCATAATGCACATTATTGTTGACACATTCGCGTGACATGAACGATTGTAATAATATTATTTCTACAATAATTAACTTAAGGTTTACTCAGAAATAATCTAAACACGTTAAACGCTGCTTTTAAAATAAAAAGAAATTAATCAGCGTAATAAATTCTCTTCATATATACATGATACACGTACATTTGTAAATGGCATCATGCAGTGCACTCAGGATTTAATATTGGGGGGGGGCCCAAAGAGGAGAATGTAAATTAGTCCCATAGGCTCTTTTTCTTCTTCATATAATTATTTTTACAAATTTTCACAATACACGGCGGTATATTTGTACACTTTCTCCTAGTTTATATTAAATTGGAGGCATAGTGGCGGTAACCGTTGCGCGTGTCATCAGCGACTGGCGGATTGGAAGTGACTAACAGCGACCATGCTGGACATGTGGCGCCTAGTATGCTAAGATATTACTCAAATAATATCGACTTTTTTTTACTATTAAAGCTAATTTATTATGTGTGTTTATCTCACTTATCTGGTCAACCCGACACGCTGGGCCTCCCACAGCCCGGGCCCCCAGGCTAGAGCCCTGTCAGCCCTCCCCAGCCATGACCTACACCATTTCGGAAGTCGGGTGGACACCGAGAATTTTTTGACAGTTACATTAGGGATTGGGTTTTTTTTTAAAAAATCCGACATTAGTGTTTCGAAATTTTTGTGTTAGAAATTAAAATCTAAGGAATTTTTCTAAAAAGGGTGCTGTGTAAAAATAGCCTGACTCTTTTTCAGAGAAGAGGCAGATAATGAAAGACGATTTGCTGACGAGATTTTTTTATAATATAATTAATATTGAAAAGGACAAACAACAAACATTATTTCAAAACATCTAACTTTTGTAACATTTGTATATATATAATACCTTTTTACCCACAGCAGAGCAGACCCTGGAGCGGAGTTGGAGCAAGTATAAGGTCTCGGAGCGGAGCGTCTAAAAAAAAGGGTCCACTCGATGTATAGGTCCACTCCAACCCTCTGGTTTTTTGGACATATTGTTCGGCGCGAACCGGACAACTTGGAGAGACTGTTGGTTTTGAGTGGTCTCCAATTAAGATGAAGCAGAAGAAAAGCGTCGGCGTGCTGGAGCGACCAAGTGAAGGAGATAATTGGAGGCAAAATTCACTCTAGCCCAAGAGAAGCATAGGATCGAGATGGATGGAAATTATTGGTCGCTGAAAAGATGATAAAATTCAAAGGTGGTTACGATTCTCAGCCATGAGGGAACGACTAAGAAGAGAGAGACATGAACATGGAAACTATTTTCAACCATGCTTTGAAACTTTAAAAAAAAATCTACGACTTCATGGCAACAGACTTCCCAAATCAGTCGATCAAAAAATATCTTATTTACAATTACGATCAAGTCACCCCTGCCGATTTTTGAGACCACAAGCAATATGGCTCTTTAAACCTTTTGGGTCTATTTTTTTTTTAAACTTTTTCCCTGTAGAATGAGACAAAAGAGAAACCATTGGTTACCCCTCTATTTGCATAGATATAAAAATTAAAATATTTCGTAGTGCTGACTCCGTCAAATCGAATAAGAAACCACTGCACAACCCTTATTTCCTTTATGATCTTTATTTAGCTACATATTTTTTTCAACTTATACGCGGCGTAAATGTGAACTCTGCCATTCTTGGTGGTGTTGGCTAGTGTGTCTCTGATAATTACCGTAGGAATCGAGGGCATCCGTTGTTTTTTCTCGCAAGGTGCAGAACTAACCTGCCATTAGTGATGCCAATTGGGAGGGCAATAACCATATTTAATGAAATCGCTTCGGATATTTATATAATTCACTTACGTGAAGTGAATTTAGGTGGGCGTTGTTTTATAAGTTTTTAAGATTGGGTCTATCAATAGTTCACTCTGTGTGGTTCCATCTACTTTTATTTTTGTTATTTTATTTTCTTATCTTATTTTATTACTTATTGTATTATTAACTCAGATTTCTCTGTATTTTTATTTTAAAAATTGTTAAAACTTATTCTGTGTCATGTCGTGAATGCTTTGAATTTATAATTTGTTATGTTCATTATATATAAAATACTTATATAAATTTGATTAGATTTGAAATTTGATTATTTTCTTTTCTTTCTTCCCTCGAAGAGCCATGAACTCTTAGTTAATAGGTTTACAAACGCGAATACTATAGCTGACGAGGATAATAGGTTATTTGGCATTGGTGCCTCATAATCATGGCCCTTATAAAGCCTTTTGAGTACTGGGTGTTGATACTCGACAACTCCATAATTCAAGTGGATATAAGTATTAGAAATACAAAAAAATCGCTAAAAATACCCTGAATACCTACCCTTAATTTTACCTCAAACACTATTTGGAAAAACCGTCACACTCCCTTTAATATTGGCGATAGGTAAGGGGGCTCGCCAAACATTCTAGCCCGGAGGCTCGCTTCAGGATGTAGGGGCCATGCTCATAATATACCCACTTATATAATATAATATAAATAGGAACACATTAGAGAGGTAATTGTACAGTTATATGGGGTAGTTTTCTATGAGTATTGATACGATTGAATTACTATAAATGCGATACACAGTAAAACCTTAATTGAATGTTGTATTTCAAAAACGTTACAAGTCACTATTGTGTTTTAGTCAAAATAGTGAACACAATCCTATACTTATACAAGTGTTAATTGTTGTCTTCAAAAAACTCCAAAAAAATTACCTTACACTAATTTTATTGTGTGTTTAAGTAATATGAAGACTTTTGCAACTTATGACCCTTTTTTTTAAATGCGACATTTAGTAACATTTTCGAAATACAGCAGCAATTATCCGGAACTGAAGAATATGATAAATAAATTAGGACTCACCTCTCACTTATCGGAGTATTTTGTAATAATCTCATATATTATTAGCTATCTCAGGCGATAGGAAGCGATGCACTTTGAAGGATCTTATTAATTCAACATAATTGGCAATTATTATTCTCCTCTAGATTAATTAGGATAATAGCATTATTCCAATATTTCATATAAATTATGAGTAGCTCTATAATTTAATAAAGTAATCTTTTCAAGAGATCATAATTTACATAGTGGTGATTCATGATATAAAGTTAAAAATACTTAAGAGCATCATTATTATGTGAAGGTTAAAAATAAAGAATTTGCGGTACCTACTATCACTCCCCTCCATTTTGGTATGAGAATTTCTCAACTGTCACTTTGTGTTTTGTTTTCTTTTTTATCGTCTGTATTTGGGATGAAGGTGGATAATTGACACACCAAAATTGTGATGGAAAACGGCGAGTTTATTTACGTTTATATACTATATGGTTACATTTTTTAATAATTTTATTCTACGGAGGGCGAAATGTACGCGTTCGTGATTTTGCTGCTTGTCGCGATCTCCGCGCCATCTTGTGATTTTTTCCAACGAGAGCCGTTGGCGAAAGAAGGCGACGTTGCAAATCGTCAACGGTTAAAATTATGGCATTGTTGCCAGCAGATATTCAACATTATTTATTTTCGTAATCAGCGCTTTATTATTTGCTGGCTTCGATACCGATTCGGGCGTCTCCAGATACACAAAGACATCCCCAAATGGGGACCATACGGGGGTGTCACACTACCTATCTAGTTTTTTGTGATGTGAAAGAATGCGTGTCCGGAAACTTCTACTTATGCAGCTCACCGTATCACACTTCACCGTGAAATGTTGTATCGGAAATATATGGCCGTATATTAAAGACTGTTCAACCTCTTTGGGTCGTATAGTACTGGCATAAAATAATATTAATGTCTAAATAAAACACTGTTCTTGTCGGTTTACACTTTACAGGAAGCCAGCAGCAAACAAATTTTGAAAATAGCCACTATACTGGATTATTTGTTAGGTTAGGTTTTTATTCTTGAATTCATGAATTTTAACAAAATCTGCTATGAAAATTGAATTAATGTTCATATTGAATCTAATAAAATTGGAGACCGTATAGTATACGGTCATTTTTCATTCCGATAAGAAAGCTCACGGCGAACTGTGCCATGGTGAAATGTTTTATGTACAATTTACATGGAACCGTTGAATTTGGCATAATTTCTATTATCACGTTGTAAAATGAAATTCTATTACGTAAATGCTATGAATGTAATTCAAGTTTTAATGTTTATATTGGCTATATCTGCACATTCAATAATAACATATTAGATTGATCATTTGAAATAATCTAAAACGGTGATAACATTGTGAAGTTTGCTGCACGAAAATCTGCAATGCGAAATTACTTACAGGCCTCAGTAGACGGTACTCCGTACAAATAATGGTTCTTGTCGGTTTAAAGGAAGCCAGCAGCAAACAAATTTTGAAAATAGCTGATATATTGGATTATTGAATTTATGAATTTTTACTAAAATCAGCAATGAAAATTGAATAAATGTTGATATTGAATCTAATAAGATTAGAGAACACTCTTAAAAGTTCAGGAGGAAAGCTCACGGCAAACTGTGCCATGGTGAAATGTTTTACGAACAATTTACATGTAACCGAAAGAATAAGCTTACTAGAGGTGGTCTTCAATCAGCACTGAAAGAGGTCGAGGAGAGAGCGAAGAGGTTTTCAAGAATTTTAAAACCGTTCAATTTTATTTTCATTAAACAATTTAAAATTATTCAAATATAATTTTTTATTTAACGTTGACCTATGAAAATTTGAATAGATGCGCAGACGAGTTTGTAATTAGGCAGACTGAATGTAATTTTGTTGACAGAGCTGTGAAATGACGGGTGTTTGAAGTTTTTCATTCTCGACCCAATAAATTTCCACTTGGCACTAATCTGTTTGACTTTTCTAGCTCTTGGCATTGTTAATATTGAAAATAGGAAAATTTTGCTTCGTAAATTTATCGACTCAACAAACTTGTCTCGTGAGACTGTCGTCAGACACTCAGGAACTCCGATGTACAACCTTTTTGGCTACTGAAAGATTTTATGAACCAAAGATAATGAAGAAATTCTTATTCACTGATAAAACTACCAAAAAAAACTAAGTTCATGAAATTTAATATTATTAAGTAATGTTATATTGCTGTAAAATTGAATTATTATTGATTCATAGCCTACATAAAAAAAACAGTTCTTATAAATCATTTAAATAAAGCAATGAATAGACAAGAGATTCTCTTGTCTATTCACCGCATTAACTATGAAGTAAGAACGTTTAAAATATTAACAGATAAGAGTTTTTAAACGATACTTTAATTTATTACCACGTTTTTATTAGCTCGTATTCTTGTTTGTTCGGTACAGACTTTTTCTTGTTTGTCCAAGATTTTTAACTAACTTCTCGACTAGCTAGACGTTTGAAACTTTTAGAATATATCAGAACACGACGACAATGCATTCTTTTAATACTTTCGGCCATCTTTAAGCAGAATTGAATTCATTTTCAGTTAATTCTGTTTTGTATGTTTCGGAAAAAATTCGTTAAAAGTAATATTTACTACTCACTTTTATTGGTTGCTAAGTGGGTCCTAGCAACTAAATTATTAATATTATACGTGCGTTAACATGGAAATCAAAATGAAATGTCAAAGTGACATTTCTGTATTCTATAATATTTATTCAGTATTTCTATCAAGTACTTACAATAAGTTTATATGATTCAACAGAAAATTTAAAAATGTGATATATAAAAAGTTCTTTTATCTTGTAATTATTTTGTTGATGTTTCAAAAGAATTCTTTTTCTTTCATCCTTGAGTGCTAACTTCTCCACGAAAATTGTCTATTATCCAAATGAACTCCACTTTTCTTCATTGTTGATCGTTGAGAAATTTAATATTCTTAATCTTCCACCCTATACCTTTTTTCCGGAGTTCTCCTCTATACTATGATAAGTTATGGAAAGTGATATTTCTCACCAAGCATCAAGTCTCCGAAATTCTTCAGTTTCCTGAGTTTTATGGGGTGTAATATCTCTAACATTTTTTCTCTGCCCGCATTCTGTTATACATTGAAAAATATTGTACACTAAATTGGTGAGAACATTTTATGAAAGTCTTTTTTGGATTTTGGTATAATTTAATAACGGGTTGGAGGCCCCTTTTTAAATTATTACAACGTTTTTATTTGCTCGTATTCTTGCTTAGTCGGTGGTTGTTTATCTAGTACAAATCTTGGAATCAATTTTTTACTAACTTCCCGACTAGCTAGACATTTGAAACTTTCAGAATATACCAGAACACAATGCCAATGCATTCTTTTAATACTTCTAACCATCTTTAAGTAGAATTGAATTAATTTTCAGTTAATTCTGTTTTGTATGAAAAGTTATTTCGGAAAAAATCCGTAATCCAATCCACTATCATTGGTTGCTAAGTGGGTGGTCCTAGCAACAAAATTATTAATATATACGTGCGTTACTATGGAAATCAAAATGACATTTCAATATTCTATATTTGTGTGTTTATTTGTGTGTTTATTTGTTTTTTATTTACTTTATATTGTTTGAGTTTTTATATTGATTATACAAGTTTGAGCATATTTAGCATAATAATTCAATAGAAAATTTAAAAACGTTGTATATAAAAAGTTCTTTTTTATTTTGTAATTATTATTTTATTCTAAATTTCATGTTGTGAATGTTTTGAATTAATATTGGATATAAAAAGTTCTTTATTTTATCTTGTAATTATTTTATGATAAATCCTTTGCGTCATTTGCCTCAAAGAAAAACTCCCCTGAGAAAACATACAATTACACTAGACGCATATGGTGATTTTAAATTAAATATAAGTTACAACATAAGAGTTTCTTCATTTTAATGAATACTGTTTTGGATTACTGTTTACTATATTTACATAAAATTTATCTTACTTGTGCAGTCGCGAGTTGTGTGTTATTCATCACTGTTTTTGACTTTGGATTGGGAGAGTGGTTTTATGTTATAAAAGATTACGCTTGGTTAAGGTGTGTAGATGATGAATGAGTGTGACTTATCTGTAATGTATTTTCTAAATTTTGAAAGCGGCTTTACAATATTTTTAAATCCTTTTTATAATGAATATTGTTTATTTATTAAACAGGTAGCTATATTATTAAAACCCTTCGATCGTTTTTTTTCATATGTAAACTGCTAGATATAGTATTAATAATTATATCGACCGAAGGTACTTGATGAAATTTTAATTTCAATTTTGATGGATTTAAGTTTTGTACTGTTCTATTTGAGTCGTTTTTTTACAGATATAAGTTATATGCTATATCTAGATAGATATAGTTTTCACCAAAATTCATTTACTCTTATCAAACAAGAGATAATATGTACTGAATTTATTTGTTGGATAATATTAAAATAATATTATCTTGAAAATATATTATTTTATAAATCCCACGATGGTTGAACGTGAAAAGTGTCGGCCTATAATGTCGTGGGTCCTGGATTTGGCAAACACAAGTACATTTTGTTTTTAAATATATGTTTGGAGCTTACAGGTTGAGCAAGTTTTTAATAGCCATTTCACGTAAAAACAAAAAAACTGTAATAACTAATACAATGTGGAGACCGATATGATTTTATAATGATTGATTATAATTTGTCGGGTTACTGCCAAAAATGGGTATGTATCAGTGGCGAAGGGTGGAAGTAGGCTGTTAATATCTATCATAAATAGTGCACATTAAGCTTTGTCATTCGTATTTGTTTTTATTGAAGTAAGACTGCAATTTACAGATGGTGGTTAGTTTTTAAATAATTATATACTTACCACGTTTTAAATTTTCTGTTGAATCATATAAACTTGACAATTCTATGTATTAGAAATTTAGGACAAATAAGGCTATTGTCAACAAATCATTTTTTGCTATTTTGCAATAAACAACAAATATAGAATACTGAAATGTCATTTTGATTTCCACAGTAATGCACGTATATAATAATAATTTAGTTGCTAGGACCACCCCCATAGCAACCAATAATAGTGGATTGGATTACGGATTTCTTCCAAAATAACTTTTCATGCAAAACAGAATTAACTGAAAATGAATTCAATTCTACTTAAAGATGTCTAAAAGTATTAAAAGAAAGCATTGGCATCGTGTTCTGATATATTCTAAACGTTTCAAATGTCTAGCTAGTCGGAAAGTTAGTTAAAAATCGATTGCAAGATTTGTACCGAATAAACAAGCACCGAACAAACAAGAATACGAGCTAAGAAAAACGTGGTAAAAAATCAATTATTAAACCTTTCCTATACCAATCGTTAACACCCACGGTGGCCGCGCGGCTTAAGCGTTGTACTATAAAGCCGTGGGTCCCAGGTTCAAATCCTGGGTCTGGCAAGTACACATATTGTTTTTCAATTTGTGTGTGTCAGGGTATGGACCTAATAGGTTGAGCAAGTGGCTGACATCCATTTCTCGTAAAAAACAAAATCTGTCAATACAAACCTCCACTCTGTGGAGGCCCATTATGATTCTATAATGATCGGACATGGTAGGAAAAAAAAAACCAATCGTTATTCTACGTTAACCTACGTTAAACCTACTTTATCTAATGGCGTCGTAAAAATGAAAAAGCCTGAAAACTATTGATATACCTAATTTATTATTGATGAAATATGTCAAAAAAATGCTACTCACTTATTTTGTAACCCTTACTTTCAGACGAACTAAGATCAAGATGTTCAAACCTGACTGGTTTAAAGAGTGCCCTATTGGGACGAATGAACTCATTATTGCTACATCAAAGGACAAACTCATTTGCGAAAGAAAAATGAAATAAATAAAAAAAATGCTCAAGTTCAATTTACCTGCCGACAATACGATTCATTTACGAGTGAGTGAATCTCCAGTGCATTTAATCGAGTTTTCGAATAAAACATAATTTATAGTCTTTGTATAAAAAGGCCATAAATAATGTGACCCCACTTTTCCATGAGGCACAGCGAGTACGCCTTGCATGAAAAATGTTCAAAATCGTATAAATTATAAGACCTTTGAAATATTTTAGAATCCAATTAACTGCCTATATCGTTATTGTAATTTATTATCACTAGCATGGGTCACTGGAAAATGGAAAATCTTGCATAATTATTCAGATTTAAATTATTTTTTGTTAAAGTAAAATGAATATTAAAAAAAATTAAAACAGTGATTTTAAATATTCTTTCTTGGTTACGTGAGTACCTCACTGTCTAAAATTAGGACCTTTTTAAATGTTCATGTTTAAAAAAAATCAGTGTGTGTACTTATGTACGCGCGTTAGAAGATTTATACTTCTTTGGCGTAACAAAACAAAAGCAAAACTTGTGATAACCTAGATTCTTCGACTAGCTCTTAATTATCTTGTTAAATTACACACTCAAGAAAAAGGACCGCTTATTGGAACGCCGTTGGTTTATTTCTATATATTTTAATTTATATTACTAAATTAATTATATAATTATTTATCGTTGTTTTTATTTTTAAAGTAACAACTGCCACTATGACGTTTAATAGTTTGTTTACGTAAGAAATTGCAAATGGCCGACAATAATAAATTCGCAGCCTAGGCAACGGAACAATTCTAAACTATATAATTTTATACTATACTATATTATAATGTATAAACGTCACGATTGAAGTATCATACTGTGGCGTAATGGTAGTGCGTTCGGCTGATAAGCGAACAATCCGTGGTCAGAATCCAATCGAGTGCGTTTATTTTTGTATGAAAAAATTAATTATGTGTTACATATCACACGCCAAAAATACGCTCTGATCTCATTTTCCAAACGCGCCTAAAGAAGTATAACTTAAAAAATGGCGAAAAAAAAAATGAATCAAAAAGATCAAAAGATAATAATATACATAAAATGTCAGGCAACGCAACAGTCAAGTAACATTTTTCAAAAGTGTACTTTTTTAGGACTGCACGAAACTTGGTATAAATCATGTCTATATTATCGTCGACATTAGTTTAGTAAAGGGAACCACCTGCAATTTATTACCCTAACTAAATGGGTTTGCTAAATTGCATCCCATAACATTAAAATCATTTTATGCAAGTTAGGTGTCAAATTACATTTATATGTTTTTGGGATGCTGAATTTAAAAAAATCTTTAGCATGTCGTAACAAGTCCATAGGACGAGATATCCAAAATGGCCGCCGTGTAAAACTTGTAATGAGGGAGTGATTTTTATATTTTTTCTGCTGACGTACTTTACTACAATTATGCGATGTTTGGTGTTCTCCTCAAAAAGTGCGGCTTTTTTAGCACTCTGATATCCGCAAAGCTGTATTGAGAGTCCAGTAGAGCCAATTACTTAGTTGGACCTCCCTTGATGTTTCAGCTAATGATGGGCCTTTCCAAATTATTTTTCCCCTTTTGCTATGTAACCAATAACTCTCAGAGACATACTATATCAAAGTGAAATTTATGTTTATTTTTTTCAAATCGTAGATATTCATTATTCTTGCATTTCATGGACTCTGAGAGTATTTTCGTAATAGGTATTATATCAGTAGACAAAAACAAGCTTTTCAAATCAATCCAATCTTAAGTTGGATGGATCAGCTATTCATCAAAACTATTCAAAAGGAAATTATTTAAGTTTTTTTTATCATCTAAGCTTAACCAAAATAGTAATAATACAATTAATCAAACTAAGGATCCTCTCTATTTAGATGATATTAACAATTAAAATTTTTGAAAGTTTCTTGTCACCTCTGGCCAATTATATTGCATTTTAAAAAGAATTTCGGGCGTGAAGATTATTTCACATAGTTTTGTTTTAAACTCAGTCAAAGCTCACTTGAGAGACTTGGTCATCAGCTGCTCCTAAGACATTCCTAGGTTCTCGAGATTCTAGGTCTTAGAGCCTCGTGATACGCTCGATTAAGACCGATTATGGTGCGGGGCGGGTTGGTTTGGAGCGGTCGGTGAACGGTGGAGGTAGGCTGTTAACATCCACCATACGATAGTACACACTAAACTTTGTCAGTCATACGTATTTGTTTTCACTGAAATAAGACTTCAATTTACAGACGATGTTGGTAGTAATAGATAGTAGTAGCCATAATAGATAATAGTCAAAAAATACTCGTTTATCTATAGAATATCTAAAATTATGCAATTAAATCATACCTAATTTTGGATACTTTATAGATAGAATAATATTTTTTTGTATCTATTATAGTTTGGCTTAGGCAGGGTTAATTGAATTTAAAAAAATGAAACAACAATATGTGTAATATGTATTCTTAATCCAACGAAAACAAATTATATGAATAAAAAAGTGTGCACGATTTTGTCGTATCGCCCAAAATATATCAATACCATTATGGTTTGGTTTCATTGATTTTTAAAAACTTACCAAAACCATCTGTAAATTGTAGTCTTAATTCAATAAAAGCAAATACGTATGACAAATAAAGTTTAATGTGCACTATTTATGGCGGATCTTAATAGCCTACCTCCACCCTTCGCTACTGATGTTTGTGTTGTCACGTCTAGGTTTCTGTATAATTTTGAAATGTGTTTCACGTTCCTTGGCTATTGCATACATAATAATGCAGTTACGTTTCAGATAGTGGAGGAAAATCATGCTGTTATAATATTATTATAGTCGGCCATGTGCGTAATTTGGCTGTACACTCACTAACCCACAATATATTATAATAGTTTTGTTCATCTAAGTTAGTCAGATAACTGAAATCGAATAACCCGGATTAGAACCAATTGACTTTTATGACAAACAATTGAATGAATATATTATTATAATATTGTGAACTACGAATGTGATATTATCCGTAATTTATAACTTAATATCTTAGTAAAAGGTACGGAATTGTAATTCAGTTAAGCGTTAAGCCATTTTTGGTTTGAAATCCTGTTAGGTAATGTTAATATCTCTATTAATATACCACCACGTTGAGACATAATACATTATTTTAATAGTGGGTTGAATAAATTTGGGAAAATCGTTTACAATTTAATTTAAACATCAGAAATCTAACATAAAATAATTGCAGATAATAATTCATCGAAAGGGCACTCGAATATAAGTTACCGTGCTGTTAGAATCTCATTTTTCATATCCCTTTACTGCATAGTGTGCAAATTTGTGACATTTCAAACTATTTCCATATAGCCAATGCCATCTGTGTAAATTATCAAATAATATCCTTTTTCGATGCCTAGAAAACTGTTTTACCATACAAATTCTACTTTGCCGATTTTGTGTGGACATTTCAAAAAATAAAGCATTTTTGCATTATAGTCTATGCATTTCTGCTTTGACAGTTGATGAAATCGTACGTACGCGAAAATCCGCATTTGTGAATAAATAAAAAAATATGTAAAAAAGATTGAAATTGGTTGAATAAAAATATCTACACATCAAATAAGGTGTGCACATTATTTTTTTATGACTGTTATCATTTGTTTTTGTATTTTGTTATACTGACATGTAAGATTTCCTAATGACGTAAATCTGCGACATCACGCAGTAACATACAAAATTTGATGGAATTTTCGGATTTTTTTTTTATTATTTTTCCTTCATTCAGAAAGCATTTTGACACTAAGAAAAATTAAAAATTTTCAAAAAAAAAATCATACAGTGAAGGGATATAGTCCCGCGCAACATCATTGTACCGAGATGTAGACTTCGGACCTGTATCATATTAAGTATTGTAATATAATTACCGCAACATACTATTGTACCAACCGTTACGCCTAATAAAACTCGCTCCTGCATCCATCTTCGACTTCTCCATCATCATCCTCAACACCATGACCTACGACACGTCCACGACTCCCCCAGTGGTGGCTCGCATCAAACCCCACATTGGCGACTCCGAAGTCCCTAAAGTTGTATTGTTAATTCGCTCATTATCATGGGGTGTTTCGTTTTCGTTTCAATCTTCCTCGTTATAACACTCATTACTTAGGAATATGATCATTCCAGAATAGATACTGCGGAACCGTGTCCGGAAATTTGTACGTATGCAGTTCGCCGTATCACACTTCACTGTGAAATTTGATATTTGAAATATATTATCGTCGTATATTAAAGACCGTCCAACGTCTTTGGGTCGGATAGTACAATATTCGATAAATATAGAGTACAATATTATACAAATAAAATTCATGTCTAAAAAAACATGGCTCTTGTCGGTCTACAGCATGGGTGGCCAATCCGCTGGGTGTCAACTTGTGGCCCGAGGAGCAGTGAGAAAATAATGCTGCCGCTAGATGTGCTAATGTCGCAAATTGAGATTCGATATTGGCTCGCTCGAATTTGAATCGACTTTAAATACATATTAATACATTATATAATAACAAGCTGGGATAACCGAGTATTTTGTCTAATATACCTAATCTTTACTACTTGTTTTTTTTTTTTTTTTTTCTAGATGCCTTCATGGATACCTCGCATTTACTATCGAGGTTTCTTAAGGACTTTGGCACGCAAACTACTCTACTTGATGCTAGTCAAATGAAAATTGTGCCGGCTGAGAGAATATGCCTTATTGAAAACTGTTCTTCTACCCGCATCGGGTATTGCTAATTTAAATTCGGCCAGGGCCTATGAAACCGCCTTGCAAAAACCCTGGAAAATTCTTAGTAGCGCAAGGCGGAGGTGATTCTGATGAATATTTTGTCGTATTCATTGGGAACTGAGGACTGCGATTTGTAGTCGAGTTTTTTTTCCCGTGGTAAAAGAAATGTCGCATAGGACTGATATTCTGAGCATATACTTATCCTATCTTATATGATTGCAGTCACTGGATCTGAAAGGCGTGAATCATTATTACATGTCACCATTTATTATTTTTATTCTTTTTATTACATCAATACAGAAATTAAAAAGTGCATCTCTTCCGGCCTCGTTTGCCATGGTCCCCGGAAGGTCTCGAATGTCCGCATCTGCCATCTGTAATAAAAAGTTCAGGTTGTGCCGCTCCTTGCTAAAGATTTGACAATCTAGGAGTAAATGTAGGACGTCCTGGTCGCTTCCGTCGTCGCATGGACACTTTCCATCAGATGTTATTTTAAACCGGTGCAGGTATGCTCGCATGACTCCGTGACCTGTAAGAATCTGAGTCAATGACATTAATATGGACGAATCATCTAGAAAATAAAATGACACTCACTTTGTGTCGGGTCTGCCGGATGGCGAAATTCATATTTTAATATCGGTATCCTACGCTCAAATGAACATTCTGTTTGCAAGCGGTCTGGTGAAACCGCTGGGTCTGCCCATACAAAATTTCTGACTGTCAGGTTTCGACTCCACCGTTATTATTGTGTTACAAAATGCCAATGTGCCTATTTAAAAATTGTAAAAAAATCTACTAAACACTCCAAGAAAGATGGGATATCACTTTGCATGTGTTAGTATTATTTATTATTTATAAAATGCCATTTTAAGATATTGATGAATGTTTATTCAATGCAATTGAATGACAGGAACCATTGGACAGTCAGTCGCCTGTGATGCGTGGGCTTACTTGCGTCTAATCTCCGAGAAGTCGTAAGTAACTGAGAATCTGTTTCTAACGCAATGAGTCATGACACTAATACGCCATTACAATAAAGGTTATATTACTATAAATTCTCTAAGCTTGTATCGCATAATGGAAACGGATACGTCAATGGTCACGTGACATCTACCTATACATTTGTGAATGACTTTCATGCACAATTTCTCGTGCGCGCCGGGTATGAAGTGAGTCGTCCATTTAATATGTCATTGATCTGAGTCATCTCAAAACACAGCCCCTTATGCACCCTGACGTCTCGTGCTGCTAAAATTGAAGGTAAAAACTTTCGGGTGAAATTACTAATGTAACAGTAATTTTATATAGTATATTGTGGATTATGCATTTATAAAACCATCTGTATAATGTATATCGACATTATTATAGTGAAATATTTACGATAAAAAATTATATTGATAATCTCTGTGATCCCAAATATGACAAGAATTAGGCATTTTATTATTCAAAAAATTATAAATGTAAAAAATCTTAACACCACTGCACATTTATGTACTGAAATATGACTATATTCTAAAACATTAGAGGTTTAAAAGAATACTATTTTATGTAATAAAAATACTTTATGCAGTCATCAAATATTTAAAATAAATATAACGGATAATAAGGCTTCAAAATTATATAAATAGATTATCTACAACGTTTAAGGTATGTCCAGGATCATGCTTTGAAAATAGAAAAAAAGCTCAATTTTGACCCACGCTGAGCACGTCCGCCCTTAAGTATCGAGAGCTCAATTTAAAAAAATAATTGAAGCAAAAAAATATCCTGACACTAGCACTATTTTAATATTGTACATACGACATAGTTTTGTAATAGTGGTTTATCGCATATACAAAATGTTCACAAGGACACCTTTACGCATGTCAGCCACACAGACCCCCACGTATGAGACCATCACTGTTTGAGAGGAAGTTTAGTAGAAATACTCAGTAGATGGTGTGTTCGTTTGTAAATTTTTGATTAAGATAGCCGAAAATAAATAATACAATACTTAAATAGGTCGGTGCTAATACCAAATCTACCCTATCTTTTCCCTATTAAGGTTTTTCAACCCGAATCCCGAAATTTTATATTGAAAAGTCAAACAAGAATTGAACATATCAACATAGCCTACAATTTTATTAGTCATATCATTGCAGTATGTATTAAAATATAAGTATATTATTTGTTACTTCTCGCAAATTGATATTTGACAGCTTGCGGGGAAGATAATTTTTCAAAATAGTCGCATCTTGAATCTAAAATTTCAATATATACCAAATTGACGTTCTGGTATTATTTAATTTTTTTTTTTTTTTTTTTATTTTAATACTGTGGACATTACAAATTATAAGTTTAAGACGTTCACAATATGACATTTAGAAACAAAGATATATAAATATAACAATATTACATAAAAAAAGAGATAGATCAGTAGATAAATTAGATAGGTACAAGGAAATAGACCGGATGAGTTAAGCAGACCCTATTTTAAGAATTTATAAAACAATGTCCACCTAAACTCATTCTCACGTAGGCGGAATATATCAACAACCGAAGCAATTTCGTTGAACATAGTTATCGCCCTCCCAATTGGCATTACCAGTGGCAGGTTGGTTCTGCACCTTGGGAGAATAAACAACTGATGTTCTCTATTTCTAAGATAGTTATCAGGACACACAGGTCAACACTGCCCAGAATGGCAGAGTTCTCATTTATACTTCGTATAAGTCGAAAAAATACGTAGCTAAATAAAGATTTCTTCTAAGTTGCAGACTGCAGTATGTAAGCATGCCTAAGAGAAAGTCAGTCGGATAAAGCCACGGATAGTATCCATACAACCTCAAGTAAAGGAGTCTCAAGAATTTCTTCTGTACCCTCTCCACCATAAGGTGCAAACTGATGCGGTGCCCAAACAATAGACCCACTCTGCTTCGAACTAAAGAATTAAATAAAAGTTCTCTATCTCTCTCTAAAAGTTAACACAGCCAAGAGAGGGGGTGTTATGAGATAGCACATTTGACAGTTAATAAACTGCTTGAGTACATAAAGTTATAAATGTGATATATTTATCACATTTATCACTATTTGGTTGTTGAGTGATCTGTTAGAATAACCTTGCGGGCATTCCAATATTGGAAACAGCGCGGAGGATTTATCAATACCAATCTAATGCATTAACAGACTATTCGAAACTAAAAAAAAGAAAGCAGGCGTCGTTCTAAGTCTGCTGGGAACGTTAGTGCCTATTAATTCTTCAACATAATATTATCATAAAAAAATATTTCCAGGACCTCAGAAAATCCTCCCGGGGCATGCAATAGCTCAGTGAAGATGAACCTAAGGCACGCAAGATGATTTTGCATGGCATGCGAATGTTTTATTTTTAAGAGAAAAAATTCTACTTAATATACTTATTAATTTTAAAAAAATCTAAAAAGCTTTACAAATAAAATATATAATATAAAAAAATAATAACGACGTAGCCATGCATATTTTCCTTGGTTTTTAATATTTTTTTAACCCGGTAATATTTACCAATAGATGCGCAAACGGAAACGACGAAACTCATGCATAAATGACAGATAAAAAATGACAGGCAAAAATACTCAAGAATAAGCATGTTTAATGTAAATATGTAATTGCATATACCGCTCATAATGACTTATGCATGGCACATAATATCATCGCACTGACCTCATCAGGCGGCGGAGGAAGCCTCACCGCAAACGTCTGATTTTTATCGATTTTCAATGCTTGAGACCACTGTAGCGAAAGAATGCCTCATCTGATCGCAGTAATTCTGGTATAAATTTGTGCGCAAGCTAAGCAATACAGTAACAAAAAAACTAATTGCTACCCACAAAAAAATGGTTGTACCAAATAAGAAACAATAACTTGGTGGAGCTAGTAGTAATATTTAAATAATGACAGACAATGAAAATGAAGAACCGTCCAGTTATGGGGAATAAATGCTGCCACGATCTTTTTGAAAAATATGAATACAAGATTTGCTCGGATTGGAAAATAACATGTGGCACATGTAGTCTATGCTACATTGGTCAATCTGGCAGACCTATAAAAACTCGTTTCGAAGAACACCTCCGGTCTTTCAGGAATGGTAAAACAGATTCTCAGTTTGATAAACATTTGATATCAAATTCGCATAGCATCAGTAATAATATAACGCCAGAATGTTCGCATATATGTAACAAAAGTCTAAAATTAAATTTACTGGAACAGTTGGAAATTAACCGCGAATTATCCAAAAGTAATCACATAATTAATGAAAATTTGGTAATGCATACGTCACCACAACTAAATATAATCTAAACACACGATTAACACAATTATACTAATAATATTTTAATTGATTTATAATGTCAATAAATAATAACCAAAGCACTCGAACACTGTATTTTTGATAAATTTTAAATTTTGATATCCATTAAAAACCCACTTAGGGTTTTCAAAGTATTAATAATATTACAATTGATAATAAGTATACAAAGTCATAATATTGTTTGAACGAATAAGAAAATGCATTTTGTCTGTATCTATACGTATAGAATTTTAAGCAAAGGCAAACGGCCTATCTGAATAGTCTTGATAATGGTGTTACAACCGAAATAGCTATCGACAAACCTTTTTAAAAACCTGTAGAATTTATTATTAATTATATTTTCATTTTTTATGAATACAAGGAAAAAAATATTCAAAGAATAAAAAATATGCCTTCGTCTAGAAACAAGGCGAAAGATAGAATCTCAACAATTCATTGTAATCTTTAAACCGTTTTAATATAATTCTTAAAAACTACCTGCTCGGTACGTGAGACAGTCGAAAATTTTTGGCACGCGTACGTAAAAAGGTTCGTCAACCCTGCGATAGCTCATTACTATTCTGCTGTGCACCTGTGTGTTTAATGACTTGTCGTCTTGTTAATTATTCAACCACGGAAGTTTATGAAATGTTTTCTTACTTTACCTGTGTTATACTGTTCTATAAGTTGAAACTATGGAAATTTTAACAATTATTACAACATTACCATGCACTTACCAAATGGTTACCTAGTAGCTCTGTCAGTGGCGCACCCAAGATTTAATATTGGGGGGGCCCAAGGTGGAGAATGTAAATTAGTCCCATAGGCTCTTTTTCTTCTTCACAGCCTAATTTCTCGTTTATCGGTCTTTTGTCTATTGCACTCGGTGTACCTACACCATAGTTCCCACATCCTGAAACGGGCCCTCAGGCTAGGATATTTGGCGGGCCCCCTACCTACCGCTAAGATTAAAGGCAGTGTGAAACACTACATTAACGTTTTTCAAATTGTGTTTTAGTTCAAATTAAGGGTAGTACTTATACAGTCAATTATTGGCGATTTTTAATACATCTACTTTAATAATGAAGCTGTCGAGTATCGACATATAATAATCAAAATAATAATCAAATCTTTACTATTAAAGCTAATTTATGATGTGTGATTATCTCACTTATCTGGTCAACCAGACACGCCGGGCCCCCCACAGCCCGGGTCCCAGGCTAGAGCCCTGTCAGCTCTCTCCAGCCCATGACCTACACCACTCCGGAATTCGGGTGGACACCGAGAATTTTTTGACAGTTCCATTAGGGATTGGGTTCTTAAAAAAACCTGACATTAGTGTTTCGAAATTTTTGTGTTAGAAATTAAAATCTTAGAAATTGTTCTAAAAGTCTTTTTCTTTTGCCGTGTTTTTATTTGTCTAAGCCCAAAGGTATAGTTTATTGGCTTTCAATTTCAATGTTTAAAATCATACTGATAATTTTCATGTTTGGGGGGTGCCAGGGCCCCTTGCCCCCCCCCCCCCTGGGTGCGCCACTGAGCTCTGTATCAACAAGAGTAAAACGACATTTCCATTTATATGCAATTTTGACAAGCACACTTCCAAGTATTATGTCATATTATAATGTGCACGACTAAAGTTTGTCTCTGAACTTCGTATTATCATCTAACTAGTGAATGTGTGTTTGATTTACATTTCGTACTTGGTCTAAACTGACGTTGGCATAATTCGTGGGGTTACTGCCAAAAGTTGGTTGGTCTGGAAATCATGATAATATGGAGTAATTGCAATATGACGTTTGACATACCGTCTAAAATCAAGCATAATACTATTTTCTTAGTGCTTTATGTGCATTTAATTAACGAAATACCATAATAGAAGGCATCTTTAAGGCAGATATAAATCTAAAAATGATGGCGAGAAGAAATTTTGATTTTTTTTCCAAATTGAATAACACATATCGGTGAACGACCATATCAATGCGATGTTTGGTCATTTAAATCCTCACATTTTTTTTTAAAGAAACAATAATTATTATTACCCTTGAAATCATGTCTTGAATCTTGAAACATCGTCAATTAATCAATGTGTGCTTTGTCCATTTATTGTACGAATTTAGTAGATAACTCGCGTCTATATTAATTGTATGCATAAAACCAACCCGAAAAATTATTATTAACAAGTTGGTAAACTCTGCTAAAAAAGTTAGGTTGTTTGCAAACCTGTATGAAGATTATGGAGACTAATTTTATTATACCTCATTTCGATACTATTGTGGCCCCCACAAGAAGGGGGTTGACAGGGCTCCAGTCTGGGGGCCCGGCGTTGCAGATTGACCAGTTAAGTGAGATAAACACACTCCACAAATTCGCTCTATTAGTAAAAAAAAATCGCTTGCGGCGCTGTTTCAATTGCAGGGTATTAACATATTTTTATAATATATGTGTCTATGTGATACAACTTGATATGATTAAATGGTGTGTGTGATTGATGATAATGCACATGTAGAATTTATTTTATGATTATTTGTATTGTATTTCCTGACTTATAAATAATTACAAGATAAAAAGAACTTTTAATATACAGCATTTTTAAATTTTCTGTTGAATCATATAAACTTGACTTGACTAGCTTAAACGATCAAAAAAATTTGTACTCGATAGAAATAATACTGAAATGCCATTTTGACATGTCATATTGATTTCCATAGTAACGCACGTATATATTAATAATTTAGTTGCTAGGACCCCAGACCCCTAGCAACCGATAATGGTGTCGAAATAACTTTTCATACAAAACAGAATTAACTCAAAATGAATTCAATTCTACTTAAAGATGGCTAAAAGTATTAAAAAATGCATTGGCATCGTGTTCTGTTATGTTCTAAAAGTTTCAAACGTCTAGCTAGTCGGGAAGTTAGTTAAAAATCGATTGCAAGATTTGTACCGGACAAATAAGAATACGAGCTAAGAAAAACGTTGTAAAACAAAGTTTGTCTTTTCGATTTACTTATCGTGTAATTTTTTTTTTGCTGCAGAAATTTATAGTCATGCATTATTATTTTGATCCGTTTATTGGTATAGGTACTAGCTTAATTAAATAATATTATATAAGGCTTAATTTCCATTCCTATAATGTTCTGTCCTATAATATAATGTTTATCATGATTATTACGATTTTCTTTGATGCATATAACGCAATCGATTCGTAAAAAGTTTTAAAATGGGGCCTCGAAATAGTTCAGACCAGTCATAAAAGGTGTGCATTTCCCACAAATTGAGTATAAAATATTAAGCAAAGCAACTATAACAAAATCTCTGCAACTACGGCGAAAGGCGTCTATAACATAAACACTCGAACAAATACCTACTTGTATACAAAAAGAAAATTATTATTAATACTTAAATATATAATATTATTATACTTATCTCATTATTATCGTCTTCAATAGAAATTATTAGGTATTATTAGTTGAGATTCTGAACGGATTTAAAAAAAAAATGGCAAGAAAAGATTGGTAGGAAAAAAAATATTTGGCCGGAAGATCTAAATTATGAAGAGAAAAATCGACAAGAGGGGTGGCTACTTTCTTAATAAAGACCAATTTGAATGTTATTTAAATTGACCAATTTCGAATTCTCGATTAAACTAATATTCTTCTTGAGTTCGATAAATGAAATATGTCGAGAAATCACAAGCTCTATGTAAATGACCTAAGGACTAGATGGTCAATTTTGATTCCAAAATATATCCAAACGTAATGCTGAAACTATCAAACAATCTCCTTATTTTACATGTAAGTAAGATTATGTTACATAATAATATTATAATCAGCAGATGTCTAAAGCATTGTATTAATAAACAATAATACCAACATAATAAATGCAGGTTTTATTATCGACAAGGGAACTTAGTAAAAATAATTACAAGATAAAAAGAACTTTTTATATACTTACAACAATTTTAAATTTTCTGTTGAATTATATAAACTTCACTTGACTAGCAATGATCAAAATAATTTGTAATTGATAGAAATACTGAATAATGAAATGTCATTTCATATTGATTTCCATAGTAACGCACGTATATATTATTTAATAATTTAGTTGCTAGGACCCCATAGCAACCAATAAAAGTATCGAAATAACTTTTCATACAAAACAGAATTAACTAAAAATAAATTCAATTCTACTTAAAGATGGCTGAAAGTATTAAAAAATGCATTGGCACCGTGTTCTGATATATTTTAAAAGTTTTAAATGTTAAGCTAGTCGAGAAGTTAGTTAAAAATCGATTGCAAGATTTGTACCGGACAAACAACCACCGGACAAATAAGAATACGACCTAAGAAAAACGTTGTAAAATTATGTACATCAGGTAACTAACTAATTGATAAATGAGAGTTTAATACCCCACCCCTATGATGCTGGATTACACATGTAAGTTGTACGTATGCAGTTCATTATGGGACACTTCGCACCGTGAGTGTAAAACCATAGCAAGTGCAAATTTTTCAATTTCGAGATTTAAATGCAAAACAACTGCAAAAGTCATACACTTGATAATGTAAAATTGAAGTTACTGCAAACTTAAAAATGTTCATTAAAAAAGACAGATATTTGGGTTTTACAATACAAAGATTTACTTCCATTGTTAATGTAAAACCATAGTATCTGCAAATGATTATCCATGACTAATTGTGAAACCTGAGCATCAGACGCGTTCTTTTGGTGAATGCAATGTGGCATTGTTTTTATTATTGTGATAGCAGGCAATTATTGAAATGATTCAGTGTTAAGACTTTGATAACGCATCCAGACGCATTCTACAACACATTATTGTTTCCTTTGATTCAAGTAATGTAGTGCAGTGTATTTTGTTTTTATCAAATATAAGTTTAAGGATTCGAATGATGGTGGAGTTAGTTTTAAAAGCTGAAAAACTTCTAAAAAGGTAAGACTTTGTGATAAATATTATACTAAAATGATATACAAAACTAACCTTAATATTATTATTGTTATGAAACTTATTATTATCGACTTATCTTATGTACCTATGTATTTATTTTATGCACCTACAATAATAAACTCTTTCAATTAACACAACAGTATATCAATCAGGTCTATGATATTTTTGTTTTTGCAATGTTACAGATTTTCAAAAATGTGACAAGTACATTTCCTGATGCTGAAGAACCCATGTTGAATATAGATAAGGATGCTGCTGGTTTGCAAGAGGAACAATACCCATTATAATATAGGCTTTTTTCAACCAAACAAGGACCTATGTGACTTTTGTGAAAAATATGAAAATTGCAGTAGCGAAGAGAAAAATATAATTCAAGTTAAATAATATATGACATTCATCAAAAAAAATAAACAATTATCGAGAACACAGAAGGCGAAAGACGAATAAAATAGTATATTGCTATAATCTGCAGGCCGTATTATCAACACCAAATGCCCAGATATCAGTGCTATATTATAAAAGAAAGCTTTCAACCCATAATTTTACCATCTTACACACATTAATAATAAAAATGGTTACTGTTTTGTTTAGCATGAAGGGACTACAAAAAAAGGGGCCAATGCAATTGGTTCTTGTGTTGTAAAATTTTTGGAAGACCAATCAATTGGGAAGGAAGTCATTTTTTATTCGGATAATTGTGCCGGACAGAATAAAAATAAATTTATTACAGCAATGTATTTCTTCGCCGTCCAGAATTTTAATATCCCAAAAATCACACACAACTTTTTGGTCGTAGGACACACCCAGAACGAGGGCGACTCTATACACTCTTGCATAGAGAATCAAAAAAAAAGAGTCTTGAAGTCAGGTCCAATTTATATACCAATACAGTGGATTCCAGTGATTTACTGGAAATTTGCACTGACGAGATTTTTGATTTTCACAAGTTAGCAAATGAAATGGGCAATAATTTTCAACTCAACGAAAATAGTAAAAAGGTTAGTTGGGTAAAGATTTGCGTTATCGAAGTGAGGAAAAACAATCCTTATTGCCTGTTCTATAAA